>JAQZBX010048013.1:0-20317 GCA_029593785.1 Cabassous unicinctus | reverse complement strand
AAAAGTATTTTCCACAACATTCGATTATTAAAATTCTGCATAGTAATGCAGAGATTTATCAGAGAAAGTGTGCACCGAGTTAGAGCACAGCGTTGGACTCCAAGCTCAAGACAATGGTGCGTGTAAGAGGTCGGTTTGCTATTCCTTCTCAGCTGGTTCAGAGAAAGGCGGTGTCAGGTATTCAGAGCAAAGCTTCCCACGGGAGGGTAGGCAGGGGCCGCTGTTTGCAAGAACAGGGTGGAAACTGAGGAAGGAGGAGCGCCATGCACTCCTTGAGAGGTGCATGAGGTCTTGGGAGAAAATTGATACCCAAAGAGGAGAGAGTTGGGTGTGGCCAACGCTCAAGAGAGAGAGCAGGAGTCCAGTCGGAGCAGCCGCCGTCTTCCCACCGGGGACCCGGAGCTCGCAGCCCTCCCTGGCCGGTGGGAGCCCAGGGGGCGCAGAAGGCCCACCAGTGCCAGCTGGTGCCAGGCAGCGAGGCTCGCAGTGCGGGGGGCCAGCTGTCGGTGGGGAGGGGCTGAGTGTGCCGCTCAAGGAGGGCAGGTGCCGCGAGGAGAGGGGACTGGGACGGGGCTGACACAGAGCAGAAGGGGGCAGAGAAAGGAGGAGGAGGGCTCATCCACACCTCCAAGGACCTGAAACGAACGGCCATGCCCCCCCTCCCCTCCGTACGCTAGAAGGTGGGCTCGCTCAGGGCTGCCCCCTGACCAGCTCCGGACCCCACTTGCTCCGCGGTCCGTGTGTGCAGAGCTCCTAGGGCCGCACAGGGCACCGCCTGCAGCCGTGGCTGTGGCTGTGGCTGAGCCCCGTCTCCCGAGCTCCAGCCGTGACAGGCACTTCCTGGAGCCCGTCGAGCAAGAGCGCGACACCCCATCCACTCTCAGGGGCTGGAAGCGGTGGGACTCGGGAGCAGGCCACAGCCTCTGCTCCACCTCCAGCTCCACCCCAGCCCTGGAAGGTGGCTCGCTGGGTCCTCGGAGGACAGCCCGGCTGCTCCCGAGCCTGAGGTCACGGGCCGCTCGCCAGGTCCTCTGGCCCCGCGGCTTGCAGGACGGAGAGGAGCCACCCAGCGCCCCGACCCCGGGGCTGCCGGCGGCTGAGCTCTGCTTGTTGGGTCAGCTCGCTTGATGGAGTTTGATGAAACGCGCTGCTCGCGCCTCCTTCCTGACCCCCAGGTGACAAGCCAGCAGTGCGCCCGGCGCCTGCCCTTCCCGGCCGCCAAAGAAATGTCGCCCAAGGCTGTTACAGAGACTCCCCGGAGGGCGGAGAGAGGGGGGCTTTAAACTGCAACCCCAGCAACGGAAAGTGGGGTGCCAGCGCCCCCTTCTCGGAGGCCCCACCCTACCCTTGCTCTCTCCCCTTCCCGCTCCGTCCCCTGCTCTGGGCTCCCATCTTCCTCACCCTCATGGCCCTGGTTTCTCTCCAAGAGCAGTTTAACTATTTCTTTTGCTGCTTTGGTCATCACCATCCTAAAACCTTCACTCCGAGCAAATTATTAAGGCAGTTTCCTTAATGACAAACTGCAGAATAACTTTGGTTTCCATAAACAACGAGAGATGAGTTCCCTCAATGGAGAAGAAACCTCTGCCAACTGTTGAGATCGTATTTTTTACGTTCCTACATAGGTATTATCCCACTTACTCTCCACAACCCATTTCATGGATGACAAAAATGAGACTTAGGGAGAGTCGGGACCGTGCCGGGTCCCTTGAGTAAGGGGGAGAGCTGGACTTCCCGTCTCAAAGGCCCACGGCCTTTCCACCCACCTGCTGCGGCATCCTCCCCTCAACGCCATCGACTGGGCCGCCGTCAGTCACGAGTGTCCCGTCGTCGCGGGCACTCCTTGCGGGTTTAGGGCCCTGTTGAAGACTTCATTTAAACCATGATAAAAATGCCTTTTCATCGGCTGTAACAAACCTGCCGCACTGACGGAAGGCGACAGTGATGGGGTATATGGGAACCTTGTCTTTTATGCAACTTCTCTAGTAAAAAGGTAGCTAGATAGAGTCAAGTCCCCAATTTCAGTTTGAGAGTTATTTGTTTGGATAATTGGTTTAAAGCTAAAAGAAATAACTCAGAGATTAAAAATATGCATAAGTTTAGTTTTATTTGAAATGCTGTCTCATGACACTGCCCCAAAGCAGAATTTGGAGGAAATGACAGAAACAGATAAACTGCGGGCACGGCTCTGACGGGGCCACTCCTGCCCCAGGGAGAGCTGCACAGCTATCCCCTGCTTGGGCACGTGGCCCAGGTGGGGTGGTAGTCACATCACCGCTGGTATCAGAGGAGAAATCCCACCTTTCAGAGATGGGAGCACCAGTGATGGTTGCCTTCCTTCCATCGGAGAAGTATTTTTCCTTGTTGGATTTCAGGCAGGGAATGGCCGTGTGCCAGGTTCTAGCATCTCATATAATTACGCCTATACTTTTTTTAAGGGCAAGCCTTTTGAGCTTGATTATGTATTGCCTCAGCAGCTCGTTCCCTGAAACACTGAAAGGTGTGCTTCTTTTCTCAGATGACCTCATTACTCTGAATCTCAATGATGGGCCACCAAAGCCCATCCTCCATGGATGAAAATCTGCCTTCAATTAAAACCGTGCCTTGCCGACCTGAAAATTGAGGGCTCCTTCTAGCCGAGGCAGCAGCCTGCACTGGAATACCCAGGGACTTACGTGTAAAATTGCTTCGTTATTTTCCGGGATCTGTGTTTGAGAATTTCCTGGTTCCTGACAGCGAGGCTATAAACTGTGTTCCGTAACGTACGTGCAAAGGTGCGGCGGCCGGTTGTGAGTGTTGGGCTGTGGCTCCACTTCAGAGCTGCTTTAAGGCCTGTGTAAGTGATTTTCAGCGCTTGGCAAGTCACAGGAAGGGTGTTGAAGACGTAGATTCTGGCACGTAACTACCAGGAGGCACATAACTACCAGGAACAACTCTCACAGGTAGAAGACGAACTTCAATGATAATTAAATGCTCATGAATTAGGTTCTTGGTTTCTAGAGAAGTGAACTGAATGTTAGGTGTCAAAAACACGGCTTTGCATGAAAAGAAAATTAAATATGTGTGAGTTCAGTCCCTCCTCTTGTTGGATGGAAGTCCCTGATTAAGAATTTTGTTAAATAGCTGGCTTTATTTAGTGGGTACATATGTAATGGGTTACTCTAACTGGTGGTCATTCCCAGGCATATCTCTTTGACACTAAAGGTACAGAATTATATTAATAAATTTGATCAGCAGGAAGCACAAATATCAACAATAGCTCAGGGGCTGCTGCGAGAGCCAGAAATTCCTTCCTTCACTCGAGTAACCCAGGGTCCCGGTTTGTCTAGACACAGGGCATTCAGTGTTGAGACCAGGACAGGTCCTGGGCAAACCAGGATGACGTGCTCACCCCACCCCTCCCTGCCAGGCTCTGAGTGTCCACGCCAAGAGGGGGACTTGCAGAGCGGAGGCTGCCACCAGGCCCTCTGGTGCACGGGCCATCTCCATCCCTCTCCCTCTCTGGGCCTTTTCCTATTTTTGCAAAGTCTTTCCAGTTCCCAGGTGAGTCTTTCCAGTTCCCAGGTGAGTCTTTCCAGTTCCCAGGTGAGTCTAGGAATAGCAGACTTCCGAGGAGCTCTCTGTGCAGGCAGCCACTAAGCCTCACTTGTCAGCAGTAGCTTCTGACAGGTGTTTCCAGAAGAGTAAATGCCACCTCTGAACTAGTTTAACAAGCCTCAAACAATGCGAAACAACGTTGGGTCTTGTATTTACAGTGCAAATGTCTAAAAACACTCTTCAGAAACCATCCCTGGACAAGAAACCAAATGCACCACTATTGATGGCTTGATTTAAGTTTCTATTTTGAATGTATTTCAGGAGAAAGCTCCGGTTGACGTCAATGAAGTGCTGAAGTCAGCGCCTGTCGGTGCCTGTGTTGGCATGCCCACGCCCCTTCACCCACACAGCGTCCAGCCGGCAGGGCCGCCCTCCCTCGCCACATGCTTTTTCTGGCCCCCAGAATCCACTCTGCAGCCCACAGGGAGGGAGCAGGAGTGCTGGGGAACTGTCCCCCCAGGAGCGGCCCTCACCCCACCACAGGAGCTGGTGTATTAGCCTCCAATAGCCCCCCACCCCCGGTGCACGCAGAGGCCCAGGTCTACCCTGGCTCCAGGCGGCCCCCAGCTGCCCATGGTGGTACCTTCCTTGGCGACGGGTCCTTCCTGGCTGCCTTCCCTGCCCCTCCACTCCAGCAAAGCAGCTGCTCTGGAAGCTCTGTGTCGGGGGCTGCTTCTGGGGAAGCCCAGACTAAAGTGTTCCCACACGTCGCACAAGACCAGACCTGGAGCAGGTCTTTGCCTTTGAGCTCACCCTACCACAACACTGACCCATCGTGTCTATTTACTTGTTTACTGCCTGTCTCCAGGACAAGGCTAAACTCCATGAGTCCAGGGTTTTCATCCTCGAGTTCTGCTCCAGACCTCAACAGATGGTTTTAAACAAGGGAGTGAAAGAATGAAGTCTAAGGAAAGTGAGTCAAAGCCAGCAGACTGAGGGCCAATCCACCAAATCAGGCTGTGTGTGTGTGAATTGTACATGTGTGTACATGTGCATCTGTGCACGTGTGTGCATGCCTGCACGTATGTCTGCGTGTGCATGCGTGTATAGACACCAGGTTTAGCTAATAAATGCTACGCAAGAATTTCTGCAGTCAGCCCCGAATGGAGCCTGGCTGACTGCAGAGCCTGTGCACTAGCCCTACACTGACTTTGGAAAACACATTACCTGTGCTACGGCTACTGCAGAAGCTTATTGGGACTATTCCAGCAACGTGTGTGCCCCTTTGAGAAGCATCAGACCTTCCATCTCTGGCAGATACTGTCCACGTCCACACATGGGGGGCAGGAGGGTCATGGCTCGTGTCCTTGACAACACCCAACGACATCCTCAAGGACACATCTACATTCACAGCCAGCTTTCCAGCCTGGATCCCTAGCTCCCTGAAGCTCCCGGGTACCAATAAGGAAAAAAGTCAGGAGGACGCTGGAAGGCAGTTTGTTTCAAAGCCCCAGCTGGCCACCCCCCTTCAGCATCCAGGCTTCCTGGGAGCCCCCACCCCAAGTTTCCATCTGCATTTGTGAGGAGCTGTAGCTTCACCTGTTTTGCCCCTCCACCCTGCACAAGAGGAGCCGAGGGTCAGCTTTCTAAATTGCTGGCGTCAGCTCAATGCCTGGAATGTCTCCTCCCCCTCTGGTTTTCCCTAAGTTCTCGTAGCTACCGCCTGCCGGGGTTGGGAGCACGGCTGGCTCATGAGAGGTGTTGGTTATTTTTTAGGAGGTACGGGGGATTGAACCCAGGACCTCGTACATGGGAAGCAGGCGCTCAGCCCCTGAGCTACGTCCGCTCCCCAACGAGGCAGTTTTACAAGCCATGCCGCCTGAAGACAAAGAGGCCGGGTGCAGTGAAAGGGCAGGCGTGGAGGAGGCCTGCGGGGGCAGCAGGCAGCGCTCCAGCTCAGGCCGCACACCTCCGCACGCCTGGCCCCCTAGTGCCTTCCTCCTTCCCTCTCAGTGTCCCCGCCCTTGAAGTCCCTGTGAGCAGGAGCCGCGACAGGGGCTCGGGGGCCCAGGGGCTATGAAGGGCGTCATCTGGGGCTGGTGGCGGCTGGAGCAGCTTCGGCCTGACCCCACGGCCACACTGCCGGGCCTGCACCCCAGAGCCCCGGGGCCTCAGATCCAGGTCCCCGTGGCTGTGGGGCTGCCCCCCGGGGCAGGGGATTGCAAGCCCCCCACTTTGCAGAAGGCGCGGCTGTGAGCCATTCGCGGCACACGGCACCTGAGCCGCAGGCCCAGCTAGAAACCGGGTCTGGGCAGGCGCTGCAGCCGTGGCGGCGGGGGTCGTGAGTCACCTTGCAATGCGGAGGCAGCGGAGAGGACTTGTCTTACAGCTTCCCACATGCCCATTTGTGATCATACGTCGCATGTTTTGCATGTCCTTTTTTTTTTGCCCTCCACCTCCACCTTTAAGGATTTTTTAAAAAACTTTCTTTATGGTAATATATAACACAAATTTCCATTTTAGCCACTTCCATATATACAGTTCAGTGGTATTAATTACATTCATAATATTGGGCTACCAACACCACTGTGGCAGTTTGAAATTATTTTATGAATCCCAAAACCAGAAAGATTTCGCTTGTACACTAATCTATTCCTCTGCATGTGATACCCTTTGATTGCATTAAATTGATTAGATTACTTGATAAGATCTCTTTAGGGCTTCTGATTGGGCTACATCAGTTGAACTTCCACCTCCTTGTGGGATCTGATATAAACAGAAACAGAAGGACTCACTCAGGCAGACACGGGAAGAGAGAGCCCTGTGGGTTTTGATCCCACCCTGTGACAGAAATGAGAGGCTCAAACAGCTGAGGCCCCCGGGAGAGACGAGCCACTAGCCTGATAGCTCACAGCTGAGACTGGGAAGAGAGCAGGACAGCCGAGACTGATCCAGGAGGCCCGGAAAGAAACAGTCCTGTGCCAGGAGAGAGAGGACTGCAGGGTCATTAAAGCACGAAGCCCCGGGAAGCTGGGCCCCCGGAGCTCAGGAGGAAGAGGAGGCCGCAGGGGAAGGGAGCCCCGGCCGAGGCCGCCGCCATCTGGCTTCCCCAGGTGGCCGCTGAGGTGAGAAATCACCTCCCATGGTGCCTTGATTAGCCTTTCCACGGCCTTGGGGCTGCAAGCCTTTACCCCAAATAACCCCCCTTTATAAAGGCCAGTGTATTTCCTGGCACTTTGCATCTGCAGCCCTTTGGCTGACTAAAAGAGCCACCATGCATTACCAAAATGTTCTCATCAGCCCAAACTGAAACACTGACTCCATCAAGCAATAACCCCCACTTCTCCTCACCCCCACCCCTGGTAACCTGGAATCTACTTTCTGACTCTGTGTATTTTCTTATTGTAGGTATCTCATACGAGTGAAATCAGACAATGCTTTTCCTTTTGTATCAGGCATACGTCACACCGCATGATGCCTTCAGGTTCGTCCACGCTGTCACATGCATCAGAACGTCATTCCTTGCAATACCCGAATGAGATTCCTTCGTATGTGTCCTCCACGTTGTGCTCGCCCATTCTTGTGCTGACGGACACTGCCTGTCTTCTCTGACTGAACCAAGGGCAGTGGTTATTTCACTCCGCTCCTTTGGAAGAGCTCTGTGCCATCTTCCGCCTATATCGACTTGTTCCCAGTAGTCCATAATAATGCTTTGGTTGCACAGACCAAAAACAAACAAAAAGCAAAGACTGCCTTGAGCTTATGTCTTCCCACATCCCATCATTCTGGGTGTCAGTTGAGGGCTTACTGTGTGCCAGCTGCTAATCTGCACTCTCTACACGCATCATCTCCCTCAGCCCTCGTGTGAGCAGAGGCCCTGCCAGTCCCAAAGCAGACCACTCTAGGCATTCGAAAGAGAAGTGAGACTTCCCAACTCCTTTTCTGAAGCCAACATAACCAGATACCAAAACCTGAGAGAGACGCGGGAAAAAAGAAAGGAAAAAGGCTGTAGACCAATTTCCTTATCAATAAAACGTTGACCAAAAATTACAAGCAGGAACCATTTAAGAACCCTTATTATCACTACAATTATATAATGGACACACGTAATTTAATTAATACCCAATACAAGAGTAGACAAGAGAAAGAACAAGAGACATAAATATTAACATATCCGACAGGCATAGGCAACGTCATACGTGCATAGGCAACGTCACTACGTGCAGATATACAATTGTACACCCAGGAATCTAAGACAGTCCACTGTACTGTCAAATCCGATGAGACATATTTTTCCCTTAAAAGCAATTTTTTTTCTGATCTAGAGTTCCCTTAACTTAGATGTAATGTGCATCTTGAATATCTCTGAGCTTCTATAATTAAGAACGCTTCTTAGAGAAAGTCAAATTCATAAGGGGCATGTGTTCTGAGACCTCAGAGAGGTTTCCTTTTTAAAATTGCTTCTTTCACATGTGGTTTTTCTCTGTTCACTCGCTTGCAGGAAGGACTAGGTGTGCCCAACATGAGAACCCAAAGCAATTTCTTCAGAACACGAGGGGCGAGGTGGTCGGATTTTAATTCCAGAGATAAACTTTACATTCAGAATGACTCTGTGTTGTCTTATTAGACTCTTTGGGGCTAAACAGGGTAGGAGGGGAACTGTCCAATGAAGAGTTAGTTACCTGCATGGCAGGAAAATTCATCACTGTGCTGGGGCCTGGGGGCGTGGGGGGGGGCAGCCTGAAGCTAACGAGGCTTCTGTCCCATTTTTCAAGCTCCTTCTGTGACCGATGGATATTACTAAATTTGCATGTAAGTAAAATATAGTGTTGCCCCATGTGTTCCTTTCTGTAGATAGAGACAAAATATAGCTTTGCTAACTGCTAAAAGAAAATAAGGAGAAAACCACGTAATAGCTTCAGTTGCTGTGATTTTGGTGGTAATGTCAACTCTACTACATTGACTTGTAATGAAATAGAAGGCAGCATGCATCTCAGCTGGGAAGCCTAAAGTAGGAATAAACAGAAGGAGTGTGGGACGGTAAGGAAGCAAATAATCTTGCAGAGTATTTTCAACTCTCAAAAACTAAATTTGAAAGTAAGCTTTGCCATAACAGGAAGTATTAAAAACGATTCCAAATCCTTGTTAAACATATCAACCTCTCTGAGCAAAGCTAGGATTTGCTCCCTTATAAACAGTAATATTTCCAGAAAAAAAATGTAATTTCTTTTTGTAATGTTGAGAATTACAAACTAATCACAAACAAAATAGAAAGGATTAGGAGAAAGATTGAAAAGATCACAGTCAAGTCTATTTTTCTGCTGCTTCCACTTGTTGGCTTTGTGGGCCTAAAAAAGTTATTTAACTTCCCTGAGTCCACATTTTTGCATTTTAAATGACGATACTAATAATAATGTAGTGAAGGGATAAGTGAATAAGGCAAAGTACAAGAGTATATGCATAGAATGCTATCTTGTCTAAGAGAATTAACAAAATAAACACTGTAGATGTATCTGCTTATTTTTGCAAAAAGAAACGAAAGGATAGGATAGACCTTTTGGCAGGGATGAACCAAAAACTAACGAGACTGCCTAACAGAGCGGGTGGGGTAAGGTGGAAAGGCTGGGCACAAACAACCCTTCTGTGAGTATTTGGTTTTGTGTAGTTTTGACTTTTGGAATCATGGATGATTCCTAACAAACAGAAACAAATGTATCTAACTATGTTTCAAATGAATAATAAACCAAAGGGAAGCGAAAATAAAAAAGCCAATCCAAGTAACATTGTATTTTGACCATCTGCCCTCAGGCTAGCATTTTAAACGCTTTGTAAACAGGTGCTGAGCTCTAGTTAGTGGAGTTTGCTTGTTTGTTTTTCCCTGTGGTGCAGGTTCATCGCTCTAAAGCTACTGTCCGTGCATTCTAGGATTGAGCAAGTAAGTGGAGAACGGAACACTAAAATGAAGCCTGTGTATTTCAACTGCCCCTCCTCTCCCTGCCCCAAAAATGGATTAGCACTGGAAGTAGCTAGTGGTAGACTGAATAAGCAAGAAGCCGGGTCCACAGCCAGGCTCGCCCCGAGGGTGGGCTCTCTGTAAATAGATCTGCGAAGACCCTATGGTGAGGTCCGTTCAAAATCCAGGCAGAGAAGTTTATTAGATCCCCGACAAGGCGACCTTTAAATTATCTTTAAACATACTTAAAGTGACAAAGTGGAAGAGTTCAGCCTCCCTATTTGGACTGGTGGATTTGGGCGGGGTTGGAGGCGATGCGAAGATATGGGGTGGAAAAGTACCAGGTTTGCAGTTCCAGGGTAGGGAGTAACATTTCGGGAACTTTTGTTCTGACAACTACTTTATCAGTTGGGGCAGAGTGTTCCGTGGCTCTGCAGGGAGGAAGGGAGCAGGCGGCGGATGGAGCATATCTTGAGCTCAGGGTCAGCATCCACAATCTAACATTAAGAAGAGGCCAAACAGAGCTGGGCGGCCTTACTCCAGCCTAACTTCCTGATTAGCAAGGACATTTAGACACAGGAAAACAAGCCACAGGAGAGAGAGACAGGTGGCCACATGACAAGGCAGTGGTGGACTGCCAGCCAGCCCCAGAGAGCTGCCGGCTTCGGAGAAGTCAGCCTGCTGTTTCCTGGGTCTCGAGCTTCCACCCTTCAAACCGTGAGCCAATAAAGTCCCGCTGTTTAAGCCAACCAGCTCATGGTATTTTGTTACAGCAGCCCTGGAAAACTAAGACAGTTTCTCTCCAACTTAATCTATGATTTAATTCAATGGAGTGTTAGACAAAATTCCCAAATAGTTTATTTTAATTTTCCAAGTTTATTTTAAATTTACCTTATGAAAAATTAATAAAAATTGCCAGTATATTTTAACAGCTTTATTGAGATATAAGTCACATACCATACAGTTCACCCTTTAACGTGTGCAATTCTGTGATTTTTAGTGTATTTACAAAGCTGGCATAGATTACACTATCTAACCCGAGAACATCTCCACCCCAGAAAGGATTCCCATGCTAACCAGCAGGCACGCCCGTGTGCCCTTCCTGCAGCCCCTGCCAGACACTCAGCTGCACTGTCTGTATAGACTTACCTATTCTGGACATTTCTTATACATGCAACCATACCATAGCTGGCCTTTTCTGTCTGGCTTCTTTTGAAAGGAAAAAAAAAAGAGAAATGGAAGAGTTTTACCTGATAGATATTAAAACATACTGTGAAACGACATTAAAAAGTGTCGCTTTTAACAGAAATGGAGACGTCCGTGGTGGATCAGGGAAAGAGGCAGCACCTGCCCTAGGTCGTGGCGGCGGCTCAGGCCAGTGGGACGGGTGTTAATGAAGGATGTGAGGGTAGGAAGGAAAGGCATAGAGGACCTGAGCGTTGAGCCTCCCTCACGCCACACACAGCACTGCATTACTGGTAGATTAAATGATTAGATGTCAAAGAGAACACTGTGGAGAGGAGGGGGCCATTTCAAGCATTACCTCATTAGGTGGGAGCCCATCAGAGCCTGGGCCTTTCACCTCCAGGACCTCATGATGCCCATGAGAGTGCAGATTTAGAGCAGAAGATCTGACATTCAGGTGTGGGCTCTTCTCTAAGCAAATTTCCACTGACTGAGATGGGCTTTCCAGTCTCTAAATCAGGAATGAGTGTGACAACATTTCCTTTACAGAGTGGGGGATTAAATGAGATGCTATATGAGACAATGCCTAGCCCATGGCCAATTATCTTTAAAACATTCTTAAAGCTACCAATAGGAGGTTAATGGTTATAACACAATAAACCCTCCTTGAAGCTTTGCCATTGTTTGCTTGGAGATATTTTAGTCTACCCTGGTGAGGGGATTTTTGTGGCAATCCTACAGAAAACTCGGTTTGTGATTCTTGCTTTCCCTTTTCCTCCCAGTGCCAGACTTGAGTCATGCAAGCATGCTGCTGCCCTTCTCTGTGCAGCATGTGTATTTCTTATTTGCCCTTACTCTGTGAGTTGAAGCCTTTTGGCATCTCACTTTAATTATGTTTAGGAGTAAACAAGGGGCAGAAATTTGGAGGCATAGCCAACATTTATGTGCTGAAATGCGAAAGAAGCTAGTCATGTACGACAGAAAATGAAGCAGAGCAGCCTCAGAAGAAGACATCTACAGAACACGAAGGAACAAGAACGTGCACCAGAAATTCTGCACCAGATGCCGTCCCCATGGCAAGAAGTTATCGTGGTGCTAATCATATACTTGTTGCTTTTTTGGTCTTGTTTTTGTGCCTTGGTAACTGAACCTCTGATGTTTTTTGATGCAGATCCATTCGTACTAGCTGTAGCCTACCTAGTTGGCCATTTGGAATCAACACTGGAATGTCTGCTAGCACGCAAATGTATTCAGAGGTCTTTGCCGAAGGAAACGTGAGGAGAGGGAGGCAGCTGTGATTGAATGAGGGTCAAAAATGGTCTAAATGCCGGGGCTACGTAGGATTGAAGATCCAAGAAACCCTAAAGGCATTTGGCCACTGGATTTCCCTGTCTGTGGCCATCTCTGCTCATGGGATATTTGAAGATGACCTAACTGGCCACCTTTGGTTTCAGGAGGGGAGGGGCTAAAGGCCGGAAGCCCCTGTTCAAGTCCAGATGGGGGCCTTTGCAGTGGGAGCTGTCTGAGATCCCAGAGCGCATACCTGGTGCTCCAAACATGTTCTCAGTGCCTCTCCAGGTGAGTGATTAGGGGCCCAGCAATGGTTAGGGGTCAAGACGAGATGTGAAAGGTCAACTCCCAAAGACTATGGAACTCCGATGAATGGAGTTCTCTGCTTTGAGAAACAATAAGAGTAGGGAAAAATAGTAGGTGAAGCTCTGTTATCATTCCAATAAATTGTGTTCCAATAAATTGATCTGTGCTCCACAAACTGGCTGCCCAGAGAGGTCCATTTCATCCATCTGAAGCAGATTAGAAGGACACTGAAAATCCATGACTCTGCCCTGACCCGAGGAAGACATGACCAAACATGCCGGGAACTCCATCACCAACGCTCCCTAATGAGAGAACTTACAAAAGGAAGAGGGAGAGAGGAAGGGAAGGGGAAAGGGAAAGAACTCACAAATGGAGAAGCTGTGGCCCTAAGGGCACAGTCCTGGTTACCGGCTCCATTTATATATTATTATGTGTAAATATAAATCTATATAAAATATACTATATATATGTATATAACATATCATTACTTAAATAGGTGATTATATATTGATGTGTATATTTAATATATAATTCAATATATACATAATAGTCTAATAATGATAATTTTGGTCACATGTGGAATGTATCTGTAGAATTCATAAATGAAAAGATGCAGAATGTAAAAAACAAAAATTTATATTTAGGGGAGCAGATGTGTCTCAAGCGGTTGAGTGCCTGCCTCCCATATGGTAGGTCCCAGGTTTGGTTCCTGGTGCCTCCTGTAAAAAGCAAAAACAAAACAACAAGCAAAACAAATGAAAAGACCAACTCAGGGAAGCTGATATGGCTCAGTGGTTGAGCGCCAGCTTCTCACATACAAGGTCCTGGGGTTCAATCCCCAGACCCTGGTACCTCAAAAAAAAAATTATCTTTAAAGAAACAGAAAAATAGCTCAGGATTTTGCAAGAGGATGCTTGCAAACAATTGGAAATGGGGACAGAGATGGGAGAGGTGTGAGCTGCTAATTTTCCTCTTTTACCAGGGAGACAGTGGACCCTGCTTTGACAGCCTAACTGGAATAGGCCCCCTCTCCCTGCCAGCTGGGGTGCAAGGGGGTTCGGCTTTCCTGGGAGTGAGGTAGGTAAATTGGCACAATGTGACAAAAGCCTGAAATACCAGGGAACAGTCAGATGTGAACATCCTGGTTTGGGTTTGATGGTGTTTACAGCACACTCAGGCATTTTTGCAAGAGGCTTTTAAGTCCTCTGCCATCAGGGAAGGTGGCAGCGTGAGTGGCCCTCAGACAGAGGCCCTCCTGTGAGGGAGAGGCGTGCTCCTGGGCAGACGCCGGGACAGCCCGCACCTGCTGGACAAACCAGCGCCTGCTGCCAGTGCCCTGAGCATGGAACACCCTTATCATCAGGGAAGAAAAGAGTCACTTTAAAATCTACCAAGCACTAAGGTGAAAAGGGAAATGGACAGAGAGCCCAAGACCCGTGGAGCCTTTCTGGCTGATGGGCTGAGAGCCTGCCGAGCGGGCACCAGAGGGGCAGAGCTCGGGGGCAGCCCCTGGGTGCCGCCTGCCGTTCCGACGCGCCGGTGCCCCATCACAGCGCCACCCTTCACCTCTCTCTGCCACGGACCCAGGACCTCCTCATCCCAGGTTTCTCAGCCTTCAGGTCATCAGAACAACCTTACAATATCTTAACCACATAACAAAAGTAACACCCGAAAAAGAAGAGTTACCCAGTGGTGGAGGCCCCTTCACACCCACACACCCCAGCCATCCCCTAGGAATGACCTTGGAGCGAGAGGGCTCCTGAGGTGTGCGCACTTGACCAGCCTCACTCGAAGGAAGACAGTCAGCGAGAGAAAGGGACTCTGAGGCAGAGCCTCGGAGGAGGAAGTCATCAGGTGCCAGGGCTGGGGAAAAGCAACCATCAGTGTGGCTGGTGGATGGGGTGTAAGTTGGGAACCAAAGGACAAGATTCCCGAAGGACAGCTTGGAAGGGGGGTGGGTCTCCGCTCCTCTTCCCCCTCCGAGGTTTCCAGCTGGTACCCCGCCCCCCGCTCCCGCCGAGTGTAAGTGCTCTGCTGGGCAAAGCACCACTGGCGTCTCGTTAAGTCTCCGTGGCCACAGCTCCTTGGACATGGATGACACGGCCAGGCTCCCAGGTGCGCCCAAGCGGTTTGTGCCCGTGCTGCGCGCAGGCTGTGAGGGTGTGGGAGAGCCCAGCCACGAGGAGCCCTGGGAGTGCTGCGCCCCAAGGGGGGCGGAGACAGCAAGTCTCTCTGAACTGAGCCCGCGTGAGAACAGATGCTGCGGCGAGAGCTGGAGGCAGCAGCGGGCTGTCCCGGGCTCCTAAGAGGGTTAGCACTTAGAAAATAACCGCAGGATGTTTAGTGTCGTCAGGCAAAGGCGCTCAGTGGGAGCATTACTGGAGAGTAAATTGTAGCTGATGCAGACCCAGCTCCCTCTCCCTTGAATCCACTTATCACCAAACACTGAGTGAGCAGAACTCATGGATGCAACCACAAACCAATTCCACTTTGCTTCCCACTGTCTTCTCATGTTTTCTCGGCAGGAAGAGTTCTGTCTCCGACACTGGATGAAAACCTAGTAAAAAAATTTTGATCACTTTTAGGTAATAAAAGATCCCATGGTCATTTAAAAATAAAACATCATCTTGATTAAAAAATTAAAATAATAGACCCACCTAGTCATCTAGACTCCAAATTCGGTTTGAAGTTAACTCACATGTGCTTTCCTAACTCGAGCTTTCGCTGTCTTTCCCTGCCACCCCCCGCCCCCCAGCCTGCTCACCTGTTTCTGCCCCACTTGGATGTGGGGCAGGGGCTGAAGGAGACGTCAAGGGGAAGGCAGCTTCCTACTTGGCGGGCACTGTCAGCAGAGCTCTGCGCTCTCCGGGCCTCTCGGGGCTTCCGGGCACCCCTTGGAGCCACCCCTTCGCAGCCCCTTGCCCGCGTGGACCGTGTGGCCTCCACCTGCGGCTCTGCCTGGCGAGGCCCGGCGCCCCTGCAGGCGGCACTCCCTGCCCGCGTCCTCTGGCCGGTGACCACATCTGGTGCTTGCTCTGCCCTGACGAACGGCCTGGTTACAAAGCAGCCTGTGCTCACCCTTTGGGCTTCTCAGGCACCCGTCCACCCTCTACCTGAGAGGTGCATTGAAATAGAAGGGTGCATCTCCCACCGCACGCCAGCAACAGCTCTCCACCAGTAAGTCCTGCCTGGAGGTCTCCCCAGGGCCCCAGCAACCCTTCCGCACCCTCGGGGCCGGCGAGGGGTCTAGGAGCCTCGCAGCTGTGTCTTAGCTATTGGCTTTGGAAGCCCTTATCTTGGCGTAATGCTTCACGCAAGGGCTGGCAGCCGGCACCGCCTGGAGCTTGCTCCCAGCGCAGGCTCTCAGGCCAGCCGCTGAATCGAGGTCTGCGTTTTAACACGATCACCAGGTGATTCCCGCGCACATCAAATTTTGAGAAGCTGCGTTAGCAGCTCTTTTCTACTGCTTCTCGGTGTCTCAGTCAAAACTTCCGATTCAATTTCCTGTTGTCCTTTCATGGCTCAATGCCCTACTGCTGACTTGTGGGTTCTGTTTCCAGAAGGAGTGCTGGCGTCTCCCATTCGCAAGGCTCTCCAGCCACCTGAAGGGCCGCCGTGCATGTCCTCGTGTTGAAGTTGAATGTGCCTCCGTCACCTCGCGGTCAGCATGTTCCCCAAGCCTGGCCCCCGTCCAGACCCCTCCCTGGAGCCTGCTCAGCCTCTAGGAGCCCGTGAAGGCCAGTCTCCCCCACGACCTCCCTCCCCACGTTGTAGACCTCGCTGCTCACTCTCCAGGAGCAGAGCACGTGCAGCGTCAGCCTCCGGCACCTACCAGGTCCTGCCGTTTCCTCTATTTAACTCTACGTTGCCTCGGTCTGGTATTTAATTTCTCGTTCATTCAACGGTATTTATTGAGCCTCACCAGGAGGCCCCAGGAATCGAACCCGGGGCCTCCCAAATGGTAAACGGGAGCCCCATCGACTGAGCCACAGCCGCTTCCCGTATTGAGCCCTTTCTATATGCCAATAAATGCTCCAGGAGCTGGAGATACAGTAAAGAACAAATAGATTCATTTTCTGCCATGATAAAAAAAATTACATTCTTGGGTGAGAAAACAAGACAAAAAATAAACAGATAAATAATCCTATGTCATAACGATGACTATCAAAAAGTGATATTGTGAGGCCCAATCTCTCCCTTCAACTGCAGCTGGTTTACACAGCTGCCTGCTCAACACCTCCACTTGGCTGTCTGATCTGCCTCTCAAAGTTAACATGCTCAAACGCGAGCTCTTGGTTTTCCACTCTGCCACCGCCCCTTCCCAGTGTCCTCCGCCTTTAAACACGGCAGGCCCTTCATAGCGTCTCTTTTGCTCCCACCCACTTCCAGTCCGTCAGGAAGTCCTGCTAACTCCACTTTCAAAACACTTCCAGATCATTGCGGCTCCTCCCTGCCGCCTCTGCTCCAGCGCTGCGGACTGTGGGGGCCGCTGCCGGGCTCTGGCTCCCACTCTCACCCCCTTCCCCAGTAGGCTACACAGCGGTCCCCCATCTGCTGCGGGGAAGCCAGAGCACCCGCCCAGCCTCCAGGCCTCCTATTAACTCACTGAACCCAGGGACCCTACCGACCCGCAGACTCCAGACCTCGTGCTATCCCTCCACCCCAGCCCCTCCGGCCTGCTGGGCGGTCTTCGGACGTCCACAGCAAAGCCCCCACCCCAGGGCCTTCGCAACTGCTTGGGCCACGCTTCCCCCAGCAATCCAGATGCCGCGGCTCTCTCGCCTTTCAGATAAATATCTCACAGGTTGCTGTCTCACCTCCTTCTTCATTTTTCTCACGACACTTATCTAATGTGTACACACACACACACACACACACACTCAACTCTTATCTAATGTGTACACACACACACACACACAAACACACACATTAGCTCTTCTATTTACTGTCTCCTCCCTAAAATGCAATTACCCTAAAATGGAAGTTCCAGGATAGAAGAAATTGTCTTTTTTAAAAAACAAAACTGCTGTATGTCCAGGACCTAGAACAGTGCTTGGAGAGAGTGGACATTCAATAAATATTTGTCGAGTAGATGCAGAGCACCTAAAGTACCCAAGTTTATAAATTATTGTCTTTGTGTAATAGCAGCCCAAATCGTGTCTATAATAATGTCACTGTCACTCACTTGCACTTTAAAATGCTTCTTTAGATAGAATTATTGCTGGGAATTGCGCCTCGCCCCGGGGCATCACAGCAGGAGGCTGGCGTGTGCGTGAACGTGTCTGTCATACGTGTGGCAGCAGAAGAAAAGTTTGAGAGCATTTGCTCTAAAGCAGTTTCTGCCCTCACTGGAGGTGCTTGGTGACAAGTCACGGCACATGGCCTCAAGCTGTCCAGCGAGTTCTTTGAGAGGAATCGGGGATGCGATCAATGGGAAACGCGTGTGGCCGGCACCCTCCCGGCAGCAGCTGGCATCCTGGAGCTGGGCTCCGTGCCACGAGGCCCCCAGCTGTTAGGGTTGACGTCCCCCCTGTCTGGCCGTCGTCAGCACTGGCTGCACTTTAGACTCACACGGGAGCTTTGCAGAATAAGTCCAGGCTCCACGTAGATGAAATAACAAGTTAGCAGGACCAGAAAGTGGCTCACAGGGTACCAGGCGTGGGGGAGGGGAGGGGATTAATGCACATGGTATAGGGTTTGCTTGGCGTGACGGGAAAGTTCTGGTAACGGGTGGCGGTGATGGTAGCACATTGTGGATGTGATCGCTGCTCCTGAATTGTGTGTTAGGGAGTGGCTGAGATGGGAAACGTCATGTTGCATAGGCGTCACCACAATTCAAGAGAGAGAATAAAGACACAGTGACTGACCTTGGACTGAATCTAATAGCAGAGGAGAAATGCCCCAAAGGACATTATGGGGACAAAAGGAAATTTTGGAATATGGACTGGATGCTCCATCTCAGTGTTAAGTTTCTTGACCTTGAGAGCTGTACTGAAGGCACCTAAGTGAGTTTCCTCGTTGTGAGGAAACCTACGTGGAAGGGGCAGGTGTCAGAGGAGCACGATGTGTGCGGCCTGCTCACAGATGACCAGAAAACAGATGAGAGAGACAGTAGGTGGGTGGGTAGATAGGTGATAGGCTACCAGTGTGGCAAGATGGCATAACTGGCAAATATGGATATCTGGACGGGGAGTACATTGGAGCTCTGTGCATTGTCTCTGCATGATTTTTGCAGCCTTCCTGTCAGTTTGAAGTGATTACAAAATTAAAAGTTAAAAGCACAGTAACAGTATCCAGCCAGCCCCAGGGATTCCAGAAACCACGCCCTTAGGCCTTACTTGGCAGTGCACACGCGTGTGTGCATGCGTGTTTGTGTACATGTGTGTCGGTGGAGGAGGGTGAGGCTGCGTGCTCGTACGGGACAAGCTCCCAGTGGTCCTCGCCTGCAGCTGGGGCACCCACGAGCCTCCAGTCCTTGGGGTGCTGGCGCCAGGGCGCACTCTGCGCACGCCTAACGGGAGGCACTCAGGTGAGATGGGTGCTGGGGTCGGCCTCGCCCGCGGAGAGCTCAGCCCTCGGGGGACGCCACAGTCGCCTGAGCATCTCGGGGTGCGGAAGCTCCAGAGATGCGGAGAATTGGGGGAGGTTTGAGAAAAGAGCGGTGGACAGATGTGAGGAGTTGGGAATTTAAAGAATGGAGGCAAACCAGAGGTTGGATTTATCTAACCTGGAGCAGCAGAGTCACTCCCCTCTGACTAACCCCAAGTGAGTGCATGTGTCCCACCTTGAGAAAAATCTAGTACACAAAATCCCAAACGTACGAACGTGTCTGCAGGCGAGGGCAGCTGTTCACACGGACACGCCGCTCACCGACACACAGCTGACGTGTGGAGAGGCTACTGGCCGTCGCCGGGGCTCGGCGCTGTGCTGAGCACGGCGAAGCGCTGCACACGCACCCGCTCATTGCGCCCCTCACAAGAGCCCCGTGAACCAGCATCGTTCCCCCGCAGAACGCGCTCTCGGAGGCACTCGAGGGCTGCATGCCTCGCATCTGCAGGACCTGGAACTTCCCCGGCCGCCTGGCTCCGGAAGCCCTGTGCTTAGCCACCCCCCTGCAGGGCACACACGTACATTTGCATGCGTGTGTGTGCACATCCAATAGACACGTAGACGTGCACATTGCACACACACGTAGGCAATGCTTTAGAGAGCACAGAGACACACTTTGCTTTACAGAAAGATGCACAAGCTCCTTTAAACGATAAGCATGCTTATTTAAACAATAATTTAGAGGATAGGGGCTCACGCTTCTGTTATCATGTGACAGCCCATTACAGGTCCTTTGCCGTGGAAGTTCTTCTGCGACAGGTTACTGGGATGGCATAAGAATTTCAGTGGAAAGCCTTGTGCATTTGTTCCTGGGTTATTTTAACACGAGATGGATAAATTCAATGAAAAATGTGTTCTTGAGGGATTTTCCTGCTAGATATGAAACAAAAATAAAATATTAAGGATCTGAAAATGGGTCAGCTGTTGGGGGCAAGCAGGGGAGTGTTGTTGGGGAGGATGGCACGTTCCTGCTTGCACATTACTTTGCCGTTATGAGCTCGTGTGAGTTTTGTTCTGTTTTGTTTTGTTTTTGTAGTGAAACAGGCTAGAGGCCTAAAGCGTTGCCTCATAAAGTAGTTCAAGTATCATTTTTACAAATATCATCTAAAATTTTCTTGGAAATAAAGCCTGGGTTTATTATAATGATGTATTAAACAATGGGTAGGCACATGACACTAAAGATTTAAATATTCCTCTAATTCCGATTGACTTGCATCAGAGAAAATTTAGAAGCTTTCTCATATTGGATTGAAATTCTTTATTTTTTATGTATAATTTGATCATTATAATGAGACCTTGATTGAAAGGTTAACACCAAAATAAACTCGTAAACTAGTAGTAAATTAATTAAATAATACTAACTTTAAAGAGTGTGCAGTAACAATAAGTGAAGCGTAAATTGAGGAAAAGAAGTGAACGTCAGAAGCTTTAGACTGT
>JAQZBX010048012.1:0-20320 GCA_029593785.1 Cabassous unicinctus | reverse complement strand
TCTGCCCTCTCTTGTTGTAAAATCCTGACTGATAGAAAAATTTAACTTCATTCTTATATATATATGCATAACATTGGATAAAGCTACATGAAGAAACATATAAATTCACAGTGAAAGAATTAAATATTCCTTTATAAGTTATTGATAAATAAAGTAGGCAATAACACAGCATGGAAAAAAATGCTAAAAGGCATATATTAGTATATTTAGGAATGTAAAATTATACATGCAACAATTAAAGAAAACATATACCTGCACGCAGAGACAGAATATTTTATAAACATCGTTATTAGGACCTTTAAAATGCCTCAATAATTTAAAGCACAGACAGTTTCCAGATCTCTGGGTAGAGTGAATTTAAGGCAAAAGATTTATACAGATTTAAATACAAATATTTGTAAATTAAAATTATACACTGCTAAAGATCTAATTTTTAAGAAATAAATCATAAGAAAATTTTTAATAACTATAATTGATGAAAATGAAAGTATTTCCACTGGCTTGGAAATTTTATGGAAAACCTAAAGCTAACATTGTAGTCAATGATGAAAGACTGAAAAGATTCCCAAGATCAGGTAAAATACAAAAATACCCACTGTTACCATTGTTACTCAATATTGTGCTTGAAGTTCTAGCTAAAGCATTTAGGCTAGAAAAAGAAATAAAAGGCATCCAAATAGGAAAGGAAGAGGTAAAACTCACTGTTTGCTGATGATATGCTCCTATATCTAGAAAATCCTGAAAAACCCACAAGAAATCTACTACAAATTGTAGAAGAGTTCAGCGAAGTGGCAGAATACAAGATTAATACTCAAAAATCAGTAGTGTTTCTATACACTACTGATGTGAAATCTGAGGAGGAAATCTGAAAAAAATTCCATATATAATAGCAACTAAAAATCAAATATTTAAGAATAATCTTGAGTGAGGACATAAGGGACCTGCATTCAGAAAACTACAAAAACTTACTAAAAGAAACCGAACAAGACCTTCTATGTTTATGGATTGGAAGACTAAATATTGTGAAGATGTCAATTTTACCCAAACTTCTTTACAGATTCATCTCAATCCCAATAAAATCCCAATAGCCTATTTTGCAAAAATGGAAGAGCCAATATTCACATTTATTTGGAAGAGTAAGGCTCCCTAATAGTAAAAAATGTCTTTAAAAAGAAGAACGAAGTTGGAGCACTCACACTTCCTGAACTTAAAGCATATTACTTAGCTACAGTGGGTAAAACAGCATTGTACTGGCATAAAGGTAGATATATTGGCCAAAGGAACCGAATTGAAAACTCAAAAACAGACCCTCACATCTACAGTAAACTGATTTTTGACAAGCCCTTCCAGCTGGGCCAGAACAGTCTATTCAAAAAATGGTGCCGGGAGAACTGGAGATCCATATACCAAAGAAGGAAAGAGGACGCCTATCTCACATCTTATACAAAAATTAACTCAAAATGGATCAAGGGCCTAAGTATAAAAGTGGCAATCATAAAACTTCTAGAAGAAAATGTAGGCAAACATCTTCAGGATCTTTTGGTAGGAGGTAGTTTCTTAAACTTTATACCAAAGCATGAGCAACAAAAGAACAAAGAGATAAATGAGATTTCCTCAAAATTAAATACTTTTTCAATCAAGAGACTTTGTCAAAAGGGTAAAAAGGCAGCCAACTCATTGGGAGAAAATATTTGGCAATCACATATCTGATAAGGGCTCAATATACATGATATAAAAAGAGAACATACAACTCAACAATAAAAAGTGACACTACACAATTAATAAATTGGCAAAGACTTTAAAAGACAATTGTCCAAAGAAGAAATACAAATGGCAAGGAAACACATGAACAAATGTTCAACATCACTAGCGACTAGGTAAATGCAAATAAAACCACAATGAAATATCATTTCACACATATTAGACTGGCCACTAATAAAAAGTTAGAAAACTGTAAATGTTGAATATGATGTGGAAAGATAGGAATGGTTATTCACTGTTGGTGGGAATATAGAATGGTACAGCCACTGTTGTGCAATGTTTGGCTTTTCCTAAGGAAATTGAACACAGAATTGCCATGTGACCTGGCAATACCATTACTAAGTATGTACCCAGAAAAACTGACAGCAGTGACACAAACAGACATCTGCACATCAATGTTCATAGTGGTGTTATTCACAATTGCCAAAAGTTGGAAACAACCCAGGTGTCCATCAACTGATGAATGGATAACCAAATTGTGGTGTATACACATGATGGAATATTATGCAGTTCTAAGAAGAAATGAAGTTGTGAAGCATATGAAAGCATGGATGAACCTGGAGGACATTATATTGAGTGAAGGAAGCCAAACACAAAAGGACAAATACTCTGTGATTACACTATTATAAACTAAATATACTGTATAATCTCATGGAGTTAATAACTTGAATATGGGTGACCTGAAAATAGAATGAGGTTAGAGAATAGAAAGCGGAGTTAAATTGTGCAGAATTGTTAAAAATCATGTGTGTTAATCTTTGGAAATGAATGGTAAACATACAACATAATGTTTGTAACTAGCAGCACTATTATATACATATGCCAGAGGTTTAAAGAGAAAGTGTGAGGTCATGTATATTGCATATATGACTGTTTTTATAAAATAGAAATATACACATATACTAGAGAGAAGGAAACAGAATAGCAGTTATGTCTGACAGGGGAAGCAAAGAGAGATTGACGAGTAATGAGTTTCATTTGGTTGATTGGTTTTTTTTGTGTGTGTTATTATTATTACTAGAGTAATGAAAATAATTTAAAAATGATTGAAGTGATAAATGCACAACTATGTGATTATACCAAATACCATTGATTGTACTTTGAATGGATTTATGCTTTATTAGTATGCATCAATAAAGTTGATTTGTAAATAAAAAAGATATTAATGGAAAAAAGCATATATTGGCATATTTAGACATACGTAAAATTATATGTTCAAAAATTAAAGAAAACATACACCTGCATGCAGAGACAGAATATTTTTAAAAGGTCATTATTAGGGTATTTAAAATGTCTCAATAATTTAAAGCACAGACAGTATCCAGATCTCTGAGCACAGTGGATTTAAGGCAAAAGTTTTATACATATTTAAATATATAAATATTTGGAAATTAAAATTATATACTGCTAAAGATCTAATTTTAAGAAATAAATCATAAGTAAAATTTTAATAACTATATTCATGAAAATGAATATATTTCCATTCTGACATGCATAGTGCTGGAAAGTCACCACTTCCATCCTCACAAAAAGAAAAAAGCTGAAAACTGAAAATCAACATCCTTTGGAGAATTGATGTCTTAGAGCATATGACTGCCCCCAAAACAGAAGAGACAGACAGGTACAAAGAATCATAGCATAACTGGAGCAGAGATCAGGGCTGAAATAAGCCTTAGGTAGGAAAACCCAAAGGGTCATTGACTAATTACTGGGGACTAGTTTGAGAGAGAAAAATCTCATAGAGGCTCATTTTTAGGGGCACTCCCCATGCTTTATTATCTCCAAGAGCTCCATCAGGTTCCCATCATGAATTTCAGAAAAAAAATTCCATTTGCTTCCAAAACAAGATAGGGGAGAAGTAACCATTTTGAAATAATCAAAAGCAGTCTACCACACAGCTTTGATTACTCTAGCTTTATAATATGTGGTGATATCAGGTAGCGTTTCTACAAATAAATTCTATTATGCAGTTGTTTGGGCTAACTTAGATACTCTGCATTGGCATATAAAGTTTATAGTTAGGTTTTATATGAAAAAAAAAAGCCTTTTTAAAATTTTGGAAGTGTTGTATTGATTAGTGATTAATTTGGGAGGCAAAAAACTTGACACCTTAAAAATGTTGAGTTTTTTCATTGTCACAGGATATATGAGCTGTTCTTTAATTGTTTTCATCAAAGTTCTGTACTTTTCACTGTAGATGTCTTGCATTTATTTTGTCACATTTCATTAAGTATTAAATATTTTATTAAGTATTAAGAATTTAGATGGTATTAAAATGTCATTTTAAAAATACTGTCATATTTTTTGTTAGAAATAAAATCTTTTATTAAATTTTTGTACATTGATTTTATATTGCTCAAACCTCCTAACCTAATTAATTTTTTAAAAAGAGTCGTCCAGATTGGCAAGGAATATGTAAATTATCTGTTTTTATTGGTGATGTCATTATCTATGTAGAAAATGCTAACAAAAGTAAATAAAAGCTATTATATTTGATATGCAGCAGTGAAATTCTGGCATAAGAAAGAGTTCAGATATTCTGTTTTGTTCCTTTTTCTGAAAGTGTTTGTTTAGAATTGGTATGATTTCTTCTTTAATGTTAGGAAGAATATACCAGGTGAGCTAAATGGGACACGTTTTTCCTTCAGGAAAGATTTTAAAGTACAAATTCAGTTTCTTAAGGCATAAAAGTTTTTTAGATTATATAGTTTTTTAAAATTTTGATTTATATTATTCAAGGAGTTTGTCTATTCTTTATAATTTGTTTAATTTATTGGCCATAAAATATTCATAATATTTCCTTATTATCTTTCAAAAATCTGTAGAATGTGTAAGGATATTACGTCTAACTATAAGATGCAAAATAGGGTGTAATAAGTGATATAAATACCCCAAGTATAAAGATCAAGTAAATAAAAGCAAATTTACCAAACAATATAGAGATAAAAATAAAAAATAAAAAGCAGAATAATTCAATTCATAAATAGTCTAAAATAGAGATTATCAATAAAGCTAATGTTGGTTCTTTGGAAAAATTCAGAATATTCAGAAATTGTTAGCATCCTCATCAAGAGAAGGAGAGAGAGAAAATATAAAATGCAAATATAATGGAAATCTTATATATAGCTGATGCCAGTGAAAATTCCACAAACACATTGAAATGCTGTTTCACATTATTCATAAATCTTAACATAAATTATAATCCATCAATTTTACTTATATATGTTAGTTTACTGTACCATAAATTTGCATACTGTATTAGTCAGTCAAAGGGGTGCTGATGCAAAGTAACAGAAATCTGTTGACTTTTATAAAGGGTATTTATTTGGGGTAAAAGATTACAAGTTTACAGTTACAAGGCCCTAGGTAACTCAAGGTACCATAAGAGGTACTTTCTCACCTAAGTCAGTTGCCACATGTTGAATTAAAATGGCAGGCCTGATCTCTCTTTCCTTCTTCCTCTTAAGGCTCTGTGAGCCCTGCTTCTTCTGATCTCAGCTGTAGGCTGGCATAGGATTTGTTTCATTCTGGGCTTCTTCAGTGCAACTGCTCTGTTCTCTATGGCTGCAAACTATCAGGCAAATGGCTCATCTCTCTTCCCAGGGCCACAGGGTCAAAGTTTTCTACCCTGCCATGTGTATGGAGCTCTCTTTCTTCCTGTGCTTTCCCCTGTGTGTCTTCTTGAGTGAATGTCTGTTTATATCAGCCCATCAAGGGGGTGAGGACTCAGCCCTGAGTCACACCTTGCTGATGTGGTTGAATCAAAGCCCTAATCTTCATTTAATCAAGTATATGTAAAACCTTTTAATTTAATGCAATCAAAGGATATCATGCCCAAAGGAACAGCCCAGTTTACAAACATAATCAACAACTTTTTTGGAATTCATAAATAATATCAAACTGCCACACATATCTAGCACCAGGGTTTCATGTAGTTTGAGAACCATATCTCTATCTAGAAGGAAAAGTAAGCTACATGTGCTTATCCTCACACTTATAGCATGCCTGCTATTCTTTGTAATCCATTTCAAAGAGCAGTTAAGCAAAAACAAAAATAAATCAATCCTGGACTTTTCACGAGTTTTTATATACATCTCAAGGTCAGACATGAAACACTCTTCTAAAGAGCATTGTCATTGATGGTAAGGGTCTTTCCTCTGACCCTCCCTCAAGAAACACAAGTGAACCCCATATCATACTTACAGATATAAGCATGATAAACACACAGGCACACATACACATGGACACTTTTATTTACTTTTAAAAATTCAAATATGCCTTGGAAAATCAATACATTAAACCAAATTATCTGAATTATGAATACCTAAATGGTTTGAGCTAGTTTCCTTTGGAATAGCCAGAATGATTTTCTTTTATATTTCAGAAGCTCCAGTGTTCCCATGGATATAAGTTATTACTTAGATATGTGAAATATCTTAAGAGGTGAAATATCAAAAGAGAAGATTCTGGCATTAAAGACAAACTTTCCTGCATCTGTGGATTTTACCAGATATCCCCTGGCTGTGGAACAGGAGTAATGCAGTCAGGGAAGTGCTGTTTGGAAATAATGCAGTCATTGTGCTGATAAACGATAAGTGCCTGGACAGGGAGAAAGTTTGGAGAAATGGGAACCAAGGCACAGAGTGAGATTAGTTTATGTGCTTCATAATATATGTGAGGGTCAGGAGTAATTGGGATAGTAGTATATGTTAAAAATAAATAACAAAAAGGATATCTTAAGGGGCTGATATTTTGCAGGATTTCATTCCCTCTCTGATTTTCACTTGGGGATATATGTTAAATAGCCTGGCCTTTCAGACATCATTAATTCTATTATTAATGAATAATTGTTAGTGATACAGGAAATGTCCTACATAAGTGAGAACAGTGTTCACAGTCAAAGAAAAAGAAGAGATGTTACATTTGAATACTTGTTTGAAATTATAATTTTTGAAAAAGGCACAAGTTTTTCAGACAATAAGCTTATTAAATGGGAAGGTTTTAATTTTCTTTTTTATGAATGATGTAATACAAATAGTGTGGTGATAAAATATTTCATATTTCAAAATTTCCTCTCAAATCTTCAGATTTTTCCATATTGTCTTCTTTGGCTTTTCCAAAGAGAAGTTAAATCTGGCAACAATTTGTTTCCTTGAATATTATCTTGACAAAATAATTATTTGTCCAATTCCGTTCTATGCTGAGATTTCTACCTAGTTTTATCAGTCTCATTATTTTTCTGATCATTATCATTTTTGTACAGTGCCTCCAGAATGATTGTAACTTGTTTTATTGTGGGTACATTATCTGAAACTTTCTGTATTTTCCTTATTTCCTTTTTCAGATAATTGTATTAATAGGCCCTTCTCCCTTATGATATGTGCTTTTCTTCCTAAGAGTTATTTTAAAGAATTTTGTTCTTCTCTAGGAAATCTTTTTCAGAAGTCTTTTCTTAATAGTTACTAGATGTTATGCTATATCCATTGTGTTACAACAGTTTTGCTTGTGTGTATGTATGTGTGTAGATATATTTGTATTTTACTAAATCATTTTTTGTATTCTGCTGATTTTTTTCTCTTATTAATGTGAAAGAACTTTGGTTCCAGATCCAATGAATAATGTTTAGCAGTTAACTCATGAAAATACAAAGAATAAAGATTGTTCATTGAACTATCTTTTCCTTTTACTACTGATATTGATTCTTCATGAGATGATATAATGCAAATTGTCACATACATAATCCATGATTCCCAATAAATGTGAGTCAGAACATGATATCTCAGTAGTTTTTCAGAATCATTAATGTATCCACTGCAGATATGAGAAGTCTGATATCCAAATTCTCACTAAGTTTGGTGCCACATCTCATTTGTGAAAGCAGAGCAGTATGGGGGAAAGGTTTCCAGGGTGCAGCTGTGAGAACAGCCATGAGTTCTCAATTCAGATCACCAAGTCTGTCTACCTCAATATTTATGTAAATCTATATCTTGCAGATAAAATAAATATGTGGTCCAGAATTCTCTGATCCTAAACCATTTGAAAAATATTTGTTCTTAAATTTTACCTAAATGTACATTCTTTAGGTAAAGATTTTAACTTATTCTCTAGATTGTGACAGTTGTTTAGTCAATAATGGCCCTAGACAACGGTCACCCCAGGGAATGGAGAGAGCCTGCAGCTGCAGGCAGGATAATCCCATCCACTGTATCCATGGGATATAAGCCCTCTCTCACTTGGAGGTGGAGTAGACATCACCATCCCAGTCCCCTCAGGATTGGGGGAAGACCTATGGACTAGAGTGGACTTAATGGTATTCTGTGGTAGACATATTGTGATTCAAACAATGGAAGAAATTATAACAGTGATGTGGAGCCGTTGGCCACTGGACGCTTTCAGGGCAGGGAGGGGAAGGGCAGTTGAAATACAGGGGCTTTTCTGGGACTTGTGGGTTGTCCTGAGTGGCATTGCAGTGACAGATGTAGGCTATTTTACATCAGCATATACCATGCAGAACTGTGTGGGAGAGAGTGTGGTCTATGATGTGAACTGTGGTCTATGCTTGGTGGCAAGGCCCCAGGATGTGTATATCCATTGTGGGTGATGTGGCACACTGATGAAGGATGTTTGTGTGGGATGTTGTTGGAGGTGTGGGAGGTGGGGAACATGGGAATCCCTGTAATTTCTGTGTAATATTTAGGTAATCTAAGCACCTTTCAAAAATATATATTAAAAAAATAACATTTATGTAAGCAAATGCACATATATGCATATATATTTATATATAATTTTACAAATATTGGTATGTATTGTGGAAAATTTGATTTTCACCCACAATAAAAAAATTAAAAAATAAATAAATAAATAAGGGCCCTAGAAATCCATCTAGCATTCTGAAGGAAGGTGATATTATGATCACTGTTATTTATAGGGGTATAGGGAAATTTGAGTACATTCATCTGAGAAGAAATATTGTCATTAAAGAAACAATAATTTTTTTACAATAGAGATAGTAAGGAAAACTCCTATGAAAGTTTTGCAGGCCTAAATATTGGAGGAAGGAATTATTATCCAAACATTTTTTATGTGGTTTAAATAGTCATAACAAAGACAGAGGTAGAAATAGTAAGGAATGTAAAGTAAACTGACCAATTCTGCATATTTAGCCTATTTATTAATATCCTTAAACCTCATTTTCCTCATCAATACAATTCAGAATTTGTTACATAATTCAGAAATATAATCAAAAGTACAAGAGTTCATATGAAATATCTTTTTCATACATGGTTCATGCCACACTGGCTATTTTCCTGTTCCTTTCTTTCTTATTTGAGCAAAGAGTTTAGCAACTACTGAAATTGCCATACACATATGTAAACTAAGTCAAATGAAGAAATAAACAACAACCAGAAGAACACAACACAGATTTAAAGAGGGTGAGCACATACACTTCAATTATTATAATTAATGGGGAAAAAGTTATTCTGATACTAACTGCCTATTTAAGGTAATTCTTAACAGTAATCCTTACCCTGATTTTGTCTTTTATTAGAAAATATAGTGAAAGGATTAATTTATATCTGTCATTGAGTGCATGCCCTTTGTGTGTGCTATAGTACATAATAGATGCTCTTAGAGTTAAAGTTTCCACCCTATATTCAAATTTTCTTCTACTGTTATCAGAACATTCCATGTTATAAATTTACCTTAGATGATATAAATGAATCTTTTTTTGTTATTTAGGATGCCAGGATGTCTGAAAGTTAGTAAATTCTTCTTTGTTGTTGATAAACATGAAAGGGGCTATTCCTTGATAGGAATATGGAAGAAAATACATAAGTAACATAATAAGACTCAATGAAATTCATTGCCAACAATTGAAACTTCCTTATCTTAATTCTACTCTTTTCAACTAGAATTCCTCTTGTAAATACTATGCAATTAAAACTATAGTGTACTAAATCATTTTACATTAATCAATATAACTTATGCTGCAAGAAAATTAAATTACATGGGATAAGTGTAAATAGAATACAACCATGCTAACACATGATTAGTGAGACTTTCTCCAAACCATGGTGGCATGCGTAATTCACTGACCATCAAATCTGTGTTGACTTCACCTTAGTTTTAGGCTGTAACAGGAAGAATTCCCCCTGAGATTCTCACTTTGGTAATTCTTCTCCAAGATCCAAATCTGAGGAAAATGTAGAGAAATATAAATGACTAACTTAAGCACACATATGTAATTCTCAAAATATTTGGATATCAAAATATCTAATAACTTTCTACAGATTTCCAAATGGAGTGCACTCTATATATACAAAAAACCCATCAGGGTTGCAAGGAGAAGAGGATCTTTATTCCACAGTAAGTAATTTGGGACTTTAAATTCAGATTAACATCTGTCCACTAACTCTGAATAAAAATAATCAGAGAGCGCACTCCACATCATGCAGGCCATTGTCCATCCTCCACTAGAGGCACGAGCCACCTCAAGAGCTGTTCTGCAGCTGGAATTGGAAGCTCCGCTTTACAAAAACAGGGAAGGAAGATACGGTTGGGCACCAACTTCAGCTACTGATTAGTAAATTCAGAGGGCTAAAGTATAATCCTAAAAACAGCTAAAGTTTGAACCTGTCCAACTCAGAAAGAGGCCGGGAGTTGCCATCTTAACTCCATGCCTGACTAGAGGCGAAGCAAGGCTGACTGAAAATCACAGTGCTGATAGGGACTGGCTTATTTCCATCTAGAACAGATTGGAGCTCTATATTTTGCCCCAGGCCCACCTCAGGCATGGAGGAAGCTGGGGGATACTGCGCCAGCCTCTCCGGGAAATTACAGGCCAAGCCACTGAGGCTGGTGATCATGCTACTTTGGCAGTGCAAGCCACTCCAAGAGCTATTCTGTGCAGGAAATGGAAGCTCCATTTCCCAAAAAAGGGGAGGAAGAGACAATTGAACATGATTTCAGCTACTGATTAGTAAATTCAGCTGGCTAAAGTATAATCCTAAGAACAGCTAAAGTTTGAGCCTGTACAAGTCAGAAGGAGGCCAGTACTGCCATTATGACTCCAGCCCAGCATGACGGGAAGCTGTGCTGACTGAAAATCACAGTGATGGTAGAGACTGGTTTCTTTCACCCAGATTGGCCTGCAGCCCAAACCTAAGCTTCAGTCCCAACTCTAGCAGAGAGGAAGCTGGTGGACCCTGCATCAGCCATTCCAGGTAACTGCAGGTACATTTAGCTGGCACAGACTGAATAATTGGAAGTCTACCAAGGCAACTGTGGTCATCTTGGACCTGCACTGCATAGATGGCTGCCCACACCTGCAGCTCCATCCCTGCCCCAGACAGGAGAGAAAGGGGTGAGAAGTTTCATCAGTCTCTCTGGGCAAATACAGTCTAGGCCTGCATGAGTTGAATTATTCCTCACAGCTGTGGCTCTGTCCCTACCCCTGGCAAAGGAGAAAGTTGGGAGAGGCTTCATTGGTCCTTGGGGCAATGAGGGCAGCTTGAGGCTCCACAGCTTATAGCACCAACTACATTCTTGGCTTCTACTACACAACCAGCAAGGGAGAAAGGGCAGGAAGCCATAAACTAAAGAGAAAAAATGCACTCAGAATAAATACTCTAGTAAGCCAGATGCCAAGACACCAACAAAAAATTACAATCCACACCAAGAAACAGGAAGATATGGTCCAGTTAAAGGAACAATATAAGCCTCTACATGACATAAAGGAGTGGAAACAACTCATCATAGATGTTCAAACAAATCTCCTTAATAAATTCAATGAGGAGGCTAAAGAAATTAAGGCTTTTAAGAAGACACTGGATGAGCACAAAGAAGAATTTGACAGCATTCATAGAAAAATAGCAGATCTTTTGGGAATGAAAGGTGCAATAATATAATGGCAGATTTGAGTAGGCAGAAGAAAGGATTGGTGAGCTTGAAGAAATGGCCTCTGAAAGTGTACATACAAAATAACAGATGAAGAAAAGATTGGAAAAACTTTAACAAGTTCTCAGGGAACTAAATGAACGCAAGAGATATGCAAACATTCATGTTATGGGTGTCCCAGAAGGAGAAGAGAAGGGAAAAGGGGCAGAAAGAGTATTTGAAAAAATAATGGTAGAAAATGTCCCAAACCTATTGAAGGGCCGAGATATCCATGTCCAAGAAGCATGACATAGTACCATCTGAAAAAATCCAAATAAACCAACTCCACGACACATACTAATCAGAATGTCAAATTCCAAAGACAAAGAGAGAATTCTGAGAGCAGCAAAAGAGAAACAATGCAAAACATATAAGAGATACCCAGTAAGACTAAGTGCTGATTTCTCACCAGCAACCATGGAGGCAAGAAGACAGTGGTATGATATATTTAAGATACTGCAAGAGAAAAACTTCCAGCCAAGAATCTTATATATGGCAAGATTGTATTTCAAAAATGTGGAAGAGTTTAGCATATTCACAGATAAACAGAAACTGAGAGTGTGTAACCAAGAGAACTCTTTTTCAGGAACTACTAAAGGGTGTACTACAGCCTGGCAAGAAAAGACAGGAGAGCCCTGGAAAAAGCATCTAGAAATGAAGATGATATAAATAAAAGTAACTAAAAGGGTCAAAATAGTGATGAAAATAAAATATGACAGAAAAAAAACAAATATTCTGGAATAAACTTAACCAATGATCTAAAGCACTTGTATTGAGAAAACAACTCATTTTTAAAAGAAATTTAAAAGAAGACCTAAAAAAATGGAAGAACATTCCCTGCTCATGGATTGGAAGACTAAATATCACTAAGATGTCAATTCTACTCAAATAAATGTACACATTCTATGCAATCCCAATAAAAATTCCACCAGCATTTTTTTAAAAGTTGGAAAACTTGGTTATCTAAATTTTTTGTAAGGTTAAGGTGTCCTGAATAGCCAGAAACATCTTATAAAGGAAAAGTAAAGATTGAAGACTCTCATTTCTGGACTTTAAGTTGTGTTACCTAGCTACAGTGGGAAAAACAGCATGGTGCCTGGTATAAAGACAGACACATAGAACTGAACTGATGGTTAAAAACAGACCCTCACATTTATGGTCAAGTGATTTTTCACTAGTTTGTCAAACCCACCCAGCTCAGGCATAACAGTTCATTTAAAAAATGTTGCTGAGAAAATTGGATATCCATAGCAAAAGAAGGAAAGAGGACCCCTATCTCACACATTATACAAAACTTCACTCAAAATGAATAAAAAACCTAAATATAAAAGCAAGAAACATAAAGCTTCTAGAAGAAAATTTAGGAAAATATCTTTAAGACCCAGTGGTAGGTGGTGAATACTTAAAGGAGATTAGAAGAGGACTGAGATGGACTACTGATATTTAATGTATGTAGAAATTTTAATTAGCTTTACTGTAAAAGTGTGGAAATGTACAGAGTTGATGGTAACATATTATAGCGAGTAACAGCTGGTTTGTATATATGGATATCGCTGAAAAGGTTAGTCTAAGGATGTAAATGCCAATTGACAGAAAGCTAGAGAATAATCTAGAGACTGAATAGCACAGTAAACCCAGAGGTGGATGAGAATTGTGGTTGATGGTACAGATGCAAGAGTGTCCTTTGTGAGCTAGAGCAGATGTACATCACTATTGCACGGTGATGGGAATGTGGAGAAGCATTGGAAAAATACAACTAGAGTGGCTTATGGAGTGTGGTTAACAGTAATAATGCAATATTCTTGCATCTATGCCAAAGATGTACTATGTTGGTAGTGGTGAAGTACGGAAAATGTGTGCCAAATGTATGCTGTGGACTTGGTAATAATTGGATGATATTATCACATAATCTGTAACAAAGTTTCCACCATGGTGTGGTGTGTTGATAGAAGGGAGTTGCTTGGGAATTTGGCACATGTGTATGATTGTTTTTTAAGTTTACAACTTCTGTCATAAAAATATATTTTAAAAATAATAATAGGGTGGGATGGGGGAAAATACACCATAAGGACTGTAATTAGCAGTAAGATTTTGACAATATTCTTTCATAATTTGTAACAAATGTCTCATGACAATGCAAGGTGTTGGTGGAGGGTTGATGTATGGGACCCCTGTATGATGTTATGAATGTTTGCTTTGTATATTCAAAACTTTTACTATACATTAATTATTTATGTATGTTCATGTATAAATGATATGAAAGAAATAATAATAGGGTGGGTTGGGGGAAAATACTTTGGTTAGGAGTAATATTTTGAGGATGCTCTTTAATCATTCATTAAAAATGTTTAACAACAATGCAAGGTATTGGTGGTAGGGTGAGGTATGAGAGCCTGTATAATGTTATGTATGTTTGTTTTGTAAGTTCACAACTATTGCTATACACTTATATGTATGTTCATGTATAAGTGATATACTTCAATACATTTTTAAAAAATCAGAAAAGAATGTGAAATTCCTGCAAAAGTTAACACAAGTATTTAAGTTCTCGTAGTCATCTGTTTTATGCCTATTGCCTGAGGAAAATTTGATTGGAAGAACAGAACATGAACTTATGTGACAAATATTAATAGGTTTGAAAGCTCTTGGAAAGTATATACTGTGAGGCAATCTAATCATATCTTGGCCAAATGTTCTTGAACCATTGTCCATGGTAATGTCTCTTTCTGGGCATTTGCTTTGCAATTTGACGTAGCCTGGCTCAGACAGTTTCTCTGGAGGCCCCAAAATGCTATCATCAGATGTATAGTTCAGGAAACTCTGAAGGCTCTCTGTTTGTCTAACTTTCTGGAGAACAAGAGGAAGTATGATGTAGCCTGGAATCGTATCAGGTTAACTGCCAGGAAAATCTGAGATGAGGAAAAATAAAGAGACCAAAGATAGGCAATACAGTCCACACCATTATCAAGAGTAACCTAGATGAACAGAAGTAGATAGATCAATAAAATCAGTGACCTGCAAGATTATGACTGAGAAAAGGTTAAGGCTATTTGTTGCCAGGGACTAACATTCGTGGAATAGATGGTTGAAGAATGGGAGACAAGAGAAAAGAAAAGAAAAAAGAATTAACATTTTTCCCATATGCATCTCATATCTGATAAAGATATATCATCAAGTGAGCACATAATCAAAATGTCAGAGGCTTTTGCCTGTTTATCATGAGGTTCTTTTCCTATGTTACCGCATTGGCACAGGTAGTGGAGGCTCAATCCTTAAATGCACATGCTGAAGCTCAGTTAGCCTCACAAATCCATTTATTAAAATTTTTCTCAGACATTTAAAACTTCAGGAAATCAGTATTTTACAGTAATAATCTGGATCAGATCAACTTTCCTAGAAAAAATTACTTGAAATAATAATTCATGGAGAGAATATTGGGGCAATTTTAGTTCATCATATCACTTACCCTCACAATAATGCATAATTTAAATTAAGTACTATAAGCTCTATTATTCAAATACGGACAATGAAGTTTCTAGAGGTTGAAAACCAGCTCAAACAGTTAGTGAGCAGCAGATCAGGACTTCGTGAATTTATTTAAATGAAAGAAGTGGGTAATTCTAAGTTTAATCCTTGCTTCCAAGCTTTAAAAGTTAAGGAAACCTGAATTAATGAAAGATTCTGTCACTTGAGAATGAAGGATCAAAGAATCAGTGTTTGATCCTTTACTTCACCTTAATGTCCGTGGCTGATCACTCTTACCTCAAGTTCGCCTGTATTAATACACAGAAGAAAGTAGCTCCCCCCATGAAAACACACATCTGGATACTCACAGCAGGCAGTTTCCAAAGTTGCAATGTGGAATTTTACCAATTCAACCATGAATATATGTCCGGTCATTGCAAATTGTTTTGCTGCAAAAGTTTTAATTTTGATAAGGTGGAATCTTTCTATCTATCTATCTATCTATGTATCCACCTAACTACCTACCATCTATCTATATCTATATCTATCTATATTTTAATTATATATATTTAATAATATAATGTTCAAAGAAGCATGGTTTTGGAAACTTCTTTAAGGACTTTTGCCTAATCCAAAGTCAGAAATTTTTCACACTTGTTATTCTAAACACTTTGTACTTTTACATATATATATTGATCTAAAATTCATTTTGAAATAATTTTGTATGCTGTGTAAGGTAAAATTCAAGGTTCATTTTTACTATACATATGGATGTCCAAATGTTCCATCACTATTTACTGAAAGGAATATCCTTGCTCCACTGAATTACCAAGAGAATTTTGCTGAGATTTAGTTGATCACATATGTGCAGGTCAATTACTGTACTTTCTGGTCTGTTTTTTTTGACTGCTTGCCTATCTTTATGAAAACAATTTATTATGATCATTGTACCTTTATAATATACCATGAGACAATCTAGTACAAATTCTCCAAATTTGTTCTTTTTAGAAAGTCTGGGAGATTATCTAGATCCATTTTATTTACATGTAAATGTTAAAAATCAGTTAGTAAATTTATAATTTTTCTCAGTTTATAAATTTTTTGGAATTGCATTGATACAGAGATTAATTTGGGTGTAATTGAAATCTTAACAATTTTAAGCCATCCAACCATGAGCAATATATTTCTTTAATTTTGTTAAGGTTTTTCCATTCTCTCAACATAATTGTACTTGGCAATGCTTATGTCTTGCAACAATTATACAAAAGAATTTAATATTTTGATGCTATTTCAAATGACTGTTTTCATTGGATTGTGTTACCCTCAAATTATGTTCAACTCTTTATCCCTTTTCCAGGAAATGTGAACTTTTTTTGGAAATACAGTCTTTGAAGATGTAATTCATTAAGATGAGAAGAATCTAGGATAGACCAGGCTGTAATAAAATGTGACCTTCGTTTAAGGGGGAAATTTGAATGCAGAATCAGATATTGGAGACTTCATAAATTCATAATTTGCCATTAATGTCATTTAAAAATCAATAAGCCTATAGATTTATGAGCACTAAGATTAAAAAATAAGGAAGTATGTTAATTAATGATAGTTATCCTAGGTATCAAGATTTAGGAAAATAAAAACAAAGTAAATTCAAACTACACGGGCAAAGGGATATAATAAAATAAAGAAAAAAGTGACTTAAAATTAATACTAATTCCAAGAAGGTGCTTCAACATTGGACATTCACACAGACCAGTTTTTCCATTTTGCTTTCACAATCATCTTGTGATGATATGGGAGTTCTACTTCCTTCAAAGAACTTAATATTTAAGGATGGCATCTTATCAGAATGAAGTGGAAAGTCACCTTACTCACTTCTTATTGCTAATCTCCATTTGCATTAATTTGGTTACACCATTTATTGCTCACACGTTCTGCCTTTTTCTTTCTTAGCATTAGTTTTACAATGACAGCCTCTAGAAAGCATCCTGCTGCTGCAGTGCAATTCATGCTAAAATGATGCTAACGTCTGGGTAACATGTTAATGTTTTCTAAAATTTTGCTCATTACTGAATGCCTTAATGCAACAACGAGCTTTTTAATAACCAGCAGTTAATTTTTTACCTTGAGGCAATCTGTATTTCTGTTATTAATCTAAGGGTATACTATATAGACTTTATGATAACTCTCATTTTTATATGCAATCATTATGAATTGCAACAGTAATTTTATATATTAGTTTACCAAACATAAATCATGTTAATTTTATATTTTGTTACCTACACTTTACACTTTACAGGATCATAGGAAGTGGTGGAATTCTTCCTCTAAGAGGGTTTCTTGGTAGTGAAGGCAGCAAAGCTGTAAAACAATAAATATCCAGTACTGAAGGATGATATAATGGGAAATTGAGTATTCCTGTGATGTCCGTAAATTATGTATATCAGTTGAACGTTGTTGAAGATATGTAAATCAGCATACTTATATATAACTCAGCCTTGATTTATTAGGTCTTAACTCAGACTATAAAGATTAATTGACATCTCATAAGAAGCTTTGGAAAAGATTCTATTTTTTTTTAAGGTTTATTTTATTTATTCCACCTCCTTCCCCATGTTCACTGTGTCCATTCTCTGCACATTCTTCTGTGTCTGCTTCTCTGCTCATCTTCTCTTTAGGAGGCACAAGGAACTGATCCTGGGACCTCCAATGTGGGAAAGAGGCACGTAATCACTTAAACCACCTAATCTTCCTGGTTTCTTTCCTCTGTGTCTCTTTTGTGTTGCATCATCTTGTTGCATCAGTTCGTGGCACAGGCAAGCTCTCCATGGTGCAGCTAGTGCTCCATGGCATGGGCCAGCTTCACCTTCACCAGGAGGCATCAGGAACTGAAACTGGGACCCAGCATATAGTTGATGGGAGCCCAAATGTTTGAGCCACATCTACTTCCCAAAATATTCTATTTTTAAACACTCTTTATATGTGGACTTAGGTTATCACTCACTTTGGGCTTTCTATTTTCAGAGACTTTATGGGAATTTAGAATTTTTTCCACTCTAGTGTCTATGGCTGCTGTGCATTTTCACCCTCATTTTACATTTTGTTTAGCAGCTGCACCAATGAATTGCTCTGAAATTGAGTTTGATGTCTTCAAACCAAGGGTTGTGATTTTTGTTAGAATTATATGTTGAAAGAATAAAGGCTACATTTTCAGATCAAAACACTTGAGTGATAAGCTTACTTTGAGGACATATTCTTAAGCATTCCGGATCCTAAATATATGTGAAGAGTGTGGAGGAAAGTAATAAGGAAAAATAGAATAATTTCAAAATATTTCTTGAGTCAATGATTCTTTTAGTATATCATATGTTAATTAGAATAATTGGAATCACTTTTCAGATTTTTCAAGTTACCTTTCTTAGGAAGTTTGTACAGTGATTTAATTTAATTTAGCTCTTCTAAAGGGTAATCAGTTATTAGTTTAAAACTTTAACCAAACTAACTGATTAAACAACATATATTGAAAAATACTTAAAGCATTAGAAAATTTGGGGATGTTATACCCTAAATATTTTGCTGATGCTATTTTGTTATTTATACAATTATTTGTGTATTTATCATACTTTTGGAAATATATGCCCTTCTTAAAACTATTAGCATAATCATGCATTCAATACCATGGCCTATCTGTAGAATTGAGTATTTTGGACTAAGCTACCTGTGGCACAGTCAGCATTTTGTTTGGGGTAAATGCAGAAACATTTAGTTTTCTACTTAATCTTATATGAGGTAGAAGCCAAGTGTATGTTATAAATGTTTTTATATAAAAGGAAAAATTCATACTAATATTAAAATAATTTATATGGCTGTTAATCAATGACTATGGACCTTAGTGTATATGACTATGTTAATAATCTTCCATTAAAGGTAAAAAAGGAAATATACTAAGTGAAAGATTCTAAACAAAAGCACTATATATTCTTTCACTCCATTGATATAAAATATAAAAAAATAAATAAATTACAGACACAGAAACAGAGTAGAATTATGTACTGCAGAAGAAGGGTAGAGATTGAGAGGTGATTATTAAGGGGCATAGTTTTTTGTTTCTTTATTATTATTATTGGAAAATTGAAAGTGCTCTACTAATGATTGAAGCGGTGAATGCACAACTATGTGATTATAAAAATACCATGCAGTGCACATTTTGGATGGACTGTATGCTTTATGAATCTGTATCAATAAAATTGATTAAAAATAATTTATATAGCTGTGAATCATTTATTTTTTCTAATAATTGATATTGTATATTCCTAATATTATGAGATATGTGTGTTACTTTTAAAGTCTTTCAAATAAAAGTTGTAAAGTACTTCATTTGATCAAGACTATCTAATTTCATTTTCATTCACTTTGTTTGACAAATACTGCAATGAGTAGATGCTGCAACCACCACAGCGAGCAGATGCTGCAACCAGCTGATCCTGCAGATTCCACAACCAGCAGATGCTGCAACCAGCAGATGTCTCAACCACCTCAAAGAGCAGATGCCACAATGAGCAGAGGCTGCAATGAGCAGAAGCCACAACAAGCAGGTGATGCAGCCAGGGGGATTAGATGTGGCTCAGGAAGTTGGGAACTTGCTTACCACATGGGAGGTCCCAGGTTTGGTTCCCAGTGCCTCCTAGAGAAGGTGAGCAGAAACAGTGAGCAGACAAGAAGGAGCCATCTCGGGGTGTGGAGGGGGGATGTATAAATAAATAAATCTTTAAAAAAATAAAAGCCAAATAAAGATTTCATCAAAAAAATAGAGATTACACACCCATTTCCCTAATGAATATAGATGCAAAAATCCTCAACAAAATAGTTGCTAATCAAAATCAATAGCACATTAAAGTAATTATTCATCATGATCAGGTGGGTTTCTTCCAAGGCATGCAATGGTGGTTCAACACGGGAAAATAAATGAGTGTAATATACCAATTAATAAATCAATGAAGAAAATCACATAATCCACTCTATTGCCATAGAAAAGGCATTTCCAAAATACAGCATCTTTTCTTGATAAAAACACTCTGAAAGATAGCTATAGAAGAAACCATTCTGAGCATGATAAAGGGCATATATGAAAACCCCAGAGCTACTATTGTACTCAATGGTG
>JAQZBX010048011.1:8100-20419 GCA_029593785.1 Cabassous unicinctus | reverse complement strand
TTTACCATATGAGAGGCCCCGGGTTCGCTTCCCGGCGCCTCCTTGTGAGGGCAGGCCGGCTCGCGCGGCGCCGTGGGCTGATGCGGCAAGACCTCACAGCAAGGGGGAGATAAGCAGACACAGAGAAGACACGCAGCGAATGGACACAGCAGCACAAGCAGCAAGGGGGGGGATAAATAAAATAAAATAAATAAATCTTTAAAAAAAAAAACAAAGTGAACTTAGAAATTTTACATACAAAGCTATATTCTCAATAAACTGAGTAACACAAACAAAAGGATATGAGAAGATTAAAACACACACATAAAAATCTATTATCACTTCAACTTTCTAAAAGATAAACTCTAAGATGAACACTCAAAGCACAAATTAAGTACATCAATTTCAATATTTTGTTAAGCTAGTATATGCTTCAGGTCTGGCATCAAAGTTTTAAACTATAAAATATAGGTTAAAATAACCAGAATCAGTCAATTTAATTCATATATCTACATGTCCACAATATAATAGTTTAACACATATATACCATTGTAAATATTGAAATTTTCTATTTATAAATTATCCTAAATTGACTGAATTTACTTGTTAATTATTCCTTTTATAGTATTTAAACAATATGTTTGCAAGTAGACTAAATCAGATAGATTCTTAAAAGTATTACCAAAATATTAAATAATAATTTTAAAAATTACCTACCTGACATTTATAGAAATAGATGAATACTCAAGTTGAACATTTTCAACAGTTCTTAATATTTTCAATTACTATTATTTCTTATTCATAATACAACTTATTATTGCATTATCCTCAATGTAGTCTCAATATTTATATATTATAGACATACATATTATAATTATATTTATACAGTGTATAATTCACTCTACATTTTTTACACGCTTTGTTTGCATCACATGACATGACTTTACTATTTAGTTAATCTACATTAAAAAGCTACTAATTCATGTTGAAGTGTCTTTCTTTGATATCAGCTAACTTTTTAAGTATCGATGAATTCGTATATATATATACACAACTACAATTTGTGCTGATTACCAGACTTGTTCTGGAATCCAATTAAACTTGTTTTATAAATCCGGGTTATTTCACTTAAAAGAGTGTTAACATAAAATTTATATCAAAAAGTACATAAAATAATACTTTAACTATAAAAATCCTATATTAACTATTTATATGGCCTTTCACTTAATGTTATTTACCTTCATAAAAATTAAGGAGTGGCTGTGGCTCAAGCGGTTGAACTCTAGCCTCCCACATGGGAGGTCCCGGGTTCGGTTCCCAGTGCCTCCTGAAAGTATCAAAAACAAACAACAAGAAAAACAAATGAAAAAATCAACTCAGGGAAGCCGATGTGGCTCAGTGGTTGAGTGCCAGCTTCCCACATACGAGGTCCCAGGTTCAATCCCTGTCTCCCGTTACCTCAAAAAGAAAAAAAGAAAAAAAAAAAATTAAAAGGACAAAGAAGACACTAAATTCAAAGTGTTTGTTGGTATGTTTTGTTTTTTAGTTTAAAAAGTCATGGAGTTATGCAAAAATGGTGTTGAGGCAACTGGATATCCACATGCAAAAGAATTAAAGGGGACCCCCACCTCACACCATATGCAAAAATTAACTCAAGATGATCAACAACTTAAATATAAAAACTAAAACTATAAAATTCTTAAAAGAAAACATAGAGAAATATCTTCAGGACCTATGTTAGACATGGATTTTTAGACTTTACACCAAAAGCATGAGCAACAAAATAATAAAAATAGATAAATTGTACTTCATAAAAATTTTAAGTGTTCATCAAAGGATATTATCAAGAAAATGAAGACAATCTATACAATGGGAGAAAAGATTCAGAAACCTGTATCTGATAAAAATTTAATATCCAGACTATATAAAGAAGTACTTCAAATGAACAAAATGACAGCAACCCAATTTAAAAACAGGCAAACAATATAAACAGACATTTCTCCAATGAAGACACACAAATGGCCAATAAGCACATGAAAAGATGCTCAACACCATTAGCCATTAAGGAAATACAAATCAAAACCACAGTGAGAAATCACCTCACACCCATGACACTTGCTATTATCAAAAGATCAGAAAATAACAAATCTGGTGATGATGCAGAGAAATAGGAATCCTCCTACATTGTTGGTGGGAATGCAAAATGGTGCAGTCATTGTGGAAAACAGTTTAGCATTTACTCAAAAGTTAAACTACCATATGACTCGGCAATTCATTTTCTAGGTATATACCCTAAGGAATTGAAAGCAGGCATTTGGGCAGATATTTGTGCACCACTGTTCATAGCAGCATTATTCACTGTCCATTAGCAGATGAAGGGATACACTTAATGTGGTGTATACATATATACACACACACACAATGGAATATTATTCAGCTGGGAAAAGAAACAAAGTTCTGATACATGTAACAAGATGGATAAGCCATGAAGACACATGCTGTGTGAAATAAGCCAGACACAAAAGGACAGATAGTATATGATTCCACTCACATGAAATAGTTAAAAGATGCAAATTCCTAGAGATAGAAAGCAGAGTGCAGGGTTACCAAGGGCAGGGGGGAAGGGGAATGGAGAGTTAATGCGTAATGGGTGCAGAGTTTCTGTTTAGGTATTGGGAGAGTTCTGGTAATGGATGGAGGTGGTGATGGCAAACCATGGTGAATATAATGAATGCCACTGAATTGTATGCTTGGGAGTAGTTGAGAGGGGAAATTTTAGATAATGCACATCTTACCACAATTTAAAAAAAGAGAGATGCTAAAGAGACAATGGCAATTAAATACACTACATGATCCTGGACTGGATCTAATAAGGGAAGAGAAAATGCCCAAAAGGACATCATTGGGACAAGCAAAAAAATTAGAATACAACTTTATATCAATGTTAAATTTCTTGAATATGAGAACTGGACGTACTTAATAAGGTTAGATAACTGAATATCCTTGTTCTTAGGAAATGTACATGAAAATATTAAGTGCTAAAGGAGCATGCAGTCTACTCTTCATATTTAGAAGACAATGCTGATGATAAATAGATAGATAGATAGATACATATATACATACATACAAACAGATAGAATGTTACAGCAAATGTGGCAAAATGTTAACAGTTGGTAAATCTGGGTATCTAAGAAGGGGGTATATATTGTAGTTCTCTGTATTATTTTTGTATTACTTTTACAACTTTCCTGTAAGTCTGAAATTATTTCAAAATAAAAAGTAATAAAAAACATCATGGTGTTACTACAGAAGTAATCATATATTTCTTCTTCTTAATAACGAAAATTTTAAGGGAAGAGGTTGGACCCAGGGGAGGAGAAGGGTAATCATTCCCCAAAAATAATTTGTGTAATACAATTTCCTAGAAAGAAAAGTAATAAATATTTTTATTGAAAAACAAAGCTAGTCAAATTGTTTTTCCAGCTTCTATATGATCATATGCTAAATATTGCTGAAAGCTACACAATAATCGTGTAAAATCCTAACTTGAACACAAAGTAAAAAGGCAAGCAACACTGCAGCATGTATATATTGAATGGATGCAGAGTTGTCCGGATACATTTTAACAATTGGGAAGCATCCCCTGCATTGTTCAAGCTCTGCATGAGTAGCTTTTTATATTTGTAGTAACAGAATGTTCTGACAAATCAAGAGAGATTTTATTAAGCATGATAATAACTACTACAGATTGCCTTGTGCTTATGATTATACTTTCAACATACAGTTTACTAAAAATGTTTATTACACTACGTTTCAGGAAAATTCATTTTAATACTCAGTTTATAAGAAGAAATATAAGAGAAGTTTAATCATCCTTTTCACTTGGCTTATTTTTGTCGTATTGACACTGATAAAGTCTACTGTTAATGATGTTTGTAGTACTAATACTGAAAGTGAGTATAATGAGCTCAGTATAACAGGAAGTATTGGTGGCAATACTTCACTGCAGGTTTTGGCACTACTTGCAGTAAGATAACAAAGACATCTAAATGAGCTTTAAATACTAGAGGTGATACTAGGTAATGCCAACATAACTATGGCTAAAAGGAGAAAATGCAACCCAAGAAGCTCCATCAAATTAAAGATAATTTTAAACTTGTGTAATTGTAGCAAATGACAACCACATGCTTTACTCTTTTCCCCTTTAAAAAAAAAAAAAAAAAAAAAAAAGGCTTAACAATGTAAATTAGCTTGATATATAATCTACCTCACAGGGCAAGTTTTTCAGAGAAATGGAGAATGTTTCAGTTTCCCTTTGTTTAAGAGATTCTTCAAGTTACAATTTAAGTTGAAACTTAACCATAACTATTTTAAATTAATTTATTTCCTTAGTAACTACTATTACAAGGTTACCATTTACAGATCTTTGTAGTAGTATAACAGTTTCTTGCTTTGGGGTTTTCAGTACCCCTGAGAATTAGAGAGTATATCTTTTCATTTAATTTCATTACAGGATTGAAAACTAACTTAATGCAATTGACCTAGTTTAGACGGTATTAATACAAAAGATGAACACTTGGAAATTTATGAGATGTTACTGAAAAGTGTTCCCTTCTTACGAAAGTCCACAAAACTTAATCAGACAAGGAAGAAAAAGGCAACACATGGCTTTCTAAGAGATTTTTACTACTGAGGTGATTAACAAGCAAATTATGCTGCAAGTTTAGTCAATTTTATATATCATGAAATAAATTTGTGCCATATTGCTTAGCCAAAATGAAAATAAACTGCTGCTAACATTATTAAATGTAATTATTAAGAGTTAGTGGCAACTACTGTTTCAGTGAGCATTGTGTCTCAAAAGAGAATAAATAAGAATCTTATTCAAGAAACTGAAAAAAAGAAAAAGAAAAAAAACCCAAACCACTTTTCATGATTCTTATTGATTTTCCAGTTATGTATCTTTTCCAAAATAAAACAATTCTCATGTCAAATTCAAACCAAATATTATCTAAGGTTTCCCTCTAGTATTGTGAATCCTAAAACACCAATTATAAACCAATAGCACATACTTGTTGAAATGCTTTATCAGCATCAAAATTAACCCAGGTAATAATATACTAGTAAGAAGGTAAGAAAATTATTGTTTGTGTTTTGCATTTTCTTGCTACTCCCAGGAATAGATAATAAAATCACCAGTGTGCTGAGACAATTCACATCTGCTCTTTCTCCTAATAAAAATGACATCCTCACTTCAATATGTAGTGATAATGGGATCTTCATTTGACAATAAAAGGAAAACATTTCTGATGAAAGTTAAGAATATTTACTATTTAAAGAGCATGTATGTTCTTAAAAAGAATATTTTACACAAAATCCCTAAAGGTTCTAGTTAATATTTTTTAAAATTGGAGAACTGAATGGGAAAAATATGTATTCACAGGCAAAACAATTAACAGTATAGATAGTTCTGTTTAATTATCTGATTTCTTATTAATAAAATACCTTTTACTAACGTGTTAGATAGGCAAGCTCATTCTAAAGCTAGATAGAAGCACTTTGAATGGATTTAATAATACCCCGTTTTCCAGCCTAAAGACTGCAAACTCAAGATTAGAGTAATAGCTCTTATTTAACAAAGAGCTAGTCTGTTAGATATTGATATAAATTCTAAAACCTTAAAGAATCCTATGTGCAAAGAAATGCCTACCAAGAAATTTTATTGAGAAAATCATAACATTTAGTTTGATTAAAAGAAACTCCATGTAGATGTCCAGAACCTACATAATATATACATAGTATCAATGTGAAAAATACCAAATATTTTTATTTTAGCTATAATTAGTCAATCTTCTACTATAGTTAAGATTGTCATTTCTGAAACCTAACTTAAAGCTCCTCTAAACTAGTACAACACTAAATAAAATATTTTCTTCTGCCAACTGCCTTACTTAGTATTCTAAAAGACTGGTATTATATAGATTTGTTGTTTTTTATTTGAATCTAGTTAAAATATAATGTATTTACTAACTATAGTCTATGATCCTAACAGAAATTGGAAAAATATTTATGTTCTCTTAAGAATTCAAATGTTGAATGAAAATACGCAAAACAATTAACAATATAGATGATTATGTTTCATCTGGGGGGTAATATCAATTTAAAGCACCTAATTTTTTATTAATAAAATGCCTTGCTAATTTTAATTTGGTAGCTATGCAAGCTCATTCTAATACTAGATAAAAGTATTTTTGACTAATACTTATAACATACTTTTTTCAACATTTATAATAATATAGAAATTTAAGATACTTAGCCACTTTTCAAAATATTACTAAACTTGAATTAATTTCCCTAATTACAAATGACATATATTCATCCACAAATATTATTTTTAAAAGCCACCCTGAATTCAATATATTATGCGAAACAATATAAAGCATGCATTTGGAAAGGTACAGAAAATGTTCTCCCTTAGAAAGTACTGAAGCTCCATCTAGAGGCTTTTCCCCCTATTACTGTCACTTTCAATGTAAGTAAAATCACCTAGAAATGTGAATAATATTAAAATGTCAGAAATATCTTTTGCACCTACCCTTTTGTTATTTATAATGAGTTCCTGCCCTAACCTTCATAGGGTAGCTCTAGCTCTATCACTGCCATCAAGTGGCAAAAAACTAAAACTGAAGTTAAAAAAAAAAGCATAGCAAAGAAAAAGCAAGAAAATTATTGTATGTGTTCTATATCACTTGCACACCTCTTTTTTTTTAGTTCAAGAAATGGGTATGTGTTTTTCTTCTGTCCATTTATTATCTTAGTCAAATTATGGAGAAAATAAAATTGTCACTTGTTTATAGAAAACAACAGCACTATACATTGTCAATCTGAAATTTTTCTGAGAATTTTATATTTGAAAGGTATATAAAAATACTTTGAATTAAATCTTTATTTAGTTTAATGATATGTTTTAATGTATGTACAGTTCATAAATGTCTTCACAGATAGGAATAGCAGTCAAAGACACAAAGAATTCAGAATAATGAGTTTTACAGTACATTACAGCAGGCTTTAAAAGAGGAAATAAAACAATTAAGTGACTACAATAAGGATTTTCTATTATCTCTAAAAATTTATCTAGACTTCAAGAAACTGAACACCTTCACTGTACCCTCATGATGTAGTCATAACATTGATTCCCAAAAATGACTTCCACAGCATAAACTGTGAATGGGAAAAGGCCAGAATTAAGAGGGAAGCAAAAGAAAACAATTTAACACTGAGGTAGCAAAAGTCAGGAATTCAAATAAAAATTATTTAAAATCTTTCCTTTTTACAAAATCAACACATGCTTCTGGAGAATGGAGTGAGCACTTTCAAAGAAACAAAAGCAACAGCTACTGGCTCTAGGGGAAAACAATGACGTAAGGTCTCAGAGCACGGGACACTGCACAGTCAGATGCACCTTCATTCACGAATTTTAAAATGATTTTTGAAATAATTTACATATGAAATAGTATGTAGGAATACAGTTAACAAAGTAAGTCTCATAATCGTGTTTCGAAACTTCTCCCAAACTGCTGAGATACATAATAATTTGCCATTTGTTTTATGTGGATAAGACAATTTCAGAATGCTGTGATTTTCTTTTGATTAGATTTTAAAATACTAGAAATTAATTTTTTACTGAGAAACTTGTTTATAAACCACAGGAAAACTGAAAAAATTTGTATCTTTGATAGTAGGTATGAATTTCCATGTTAAATTAATAACAAAAAAGAGCAGACGGCATTTATTGAGTTCCTCCTCTGGCAGGCACTATTCTAAGTATTTCACATGTATTAAATGTATTAAATAGCCTCTCAACAACCCTATAAGAAAGGCATGATTATTATTATATAGGTAAAGAAACGAGGCACAGAGGTTCAACAGCTGCTGGCAGCCGTGCAGCAAGTGGAGGGCAGGAATGTGGACCCAAGCAGTGTTCCCGGGTCCTCGCCCCTCACCTTTCCCATAAGGCAGGGCTTCCCACTTCACCACTGGTGTCACTGGGGCCCGAGCGTTCTCCCTGGTGGGGGCTGTGCTGTGCATCATAGGATGCTTAGCAGCATCCCTGGCCTCTCCCACCAGATGCCAGTAGCACCCTCCAGTTGTGAGAACCCAAGATACCTGCAGACACTGCTAAATGTCTGGGTGCAGGGTGGGGAAGAAAATCGCCTGCAGTTGAGAGTCATCAATAAGATAATTTAATTTGCAGAAACAAATGATGATCAATTTATCTGAGATTAGTTTTAATTCTAAATTATTTACCATAATACAGAAAAGTTTAAACCTACAGATGGTTTAGAATAGCAATATGCTTAGAGTCTTACTATTTACGGGATAACATTTTATATAATTAAAACCATAATATGAGGGGTAAACCTCATAATGCAAGGTTTATGTAGGCAAACATGAAAATAATGGAGATACATACATTTCATCCTTACCTTTGAAAATGAGACAATAGGGCAAAGTCTGGAAGTATCACTTTTTACATTATATAGTTTTGTATAGTATTGGAAATTTTCAAGCAATAGATTGTTTTTACTAGGTTTTTAAAATCAAATTTTAGAGAAAACCTTTTTTGGTTCTTACATAAGACTCTCAGTTATGCTTACTAAGTAAGCTGTTTTTACTGGTTCTTGCCTATTTTTCCCTGCCATGATCTATCTTACATGCTAGCATAGGAAAATGTAACAAAACAAATTCATTATAAAAATCATTGTGCCTAATTAGACTAAAAGCATTAATTAGACAGCAACACAGGGGTTTGGAAGCCAGCAAATGGAATAATAAATCACAGGACACAAGAGTGCAGCTTAAAAATGCGTAGAAAAGTGGGTGTTTTGCTATTCAAACAATTCTTATTTCTAGAATTCTTTGCAATTACTTTAATGTACATTTTGCCAATACCCATTACAGCAAGGTTTCCTTTTCAATTACTTCTGATTAGCCAGAAATTCTTTAAAGAAAGTACACAGAGTTACAAGAACTCTTCTATTCAATTAACTTTATCATAAATACTCTCATTGTCACCTTTATTTCTTTTCCTCTATTTTCCTATATGTTTTTACTACTATAAACTAAATTGTACATATTATATTGTGTCTTCTTCTTTTAGTCAGTAAATGTAAACATTTTCCATTTTGTTTCATAAATTGCATAAAGTAATGTTGATAGGCTCATATTCCACTGAGTTCATTTCAGCTAGTTTACTTAACCATTCCTTGTTGATCTCGGAGATGGTTTTGCACTGTATCAACTTGGCAGCTAAATATTTTTCACATTTTTACCCACTGACTTCATTTATGCCCTCATCTTTTTTTCTTTTTGGTTGTTTAGTCTGTTCATGCCCTTGCTTGCAATGAATTCTACAAATAATACATGAATAAATAAATGCTTATCTTCTACTTATTAAATTTAAATAATACATCCCTTTTAGCCATTCCCCCCAAGTACTACTTCCCCTGTGGAAATTACTGTGGTTAGTTTGGTGCCTATACTTCCAGATCTTTTCATTTTAATGCATATGCTTTCATATATGTGTATATGCAGAAATATTCCATTTTATAATATGCCATCATTAAGGAAAGTAGTTTCCTTGTACTGAAAACAGAACACATAACTAATGCATGCTTCCATCCATTCATGTATTTCTTTGCTGGACTTTATTGTCACATTCATTCTATACAAGATATTCTGCTTAACATTAGTTTTACCAAGAATTTAGCTTATTATTGAAAATATATAAATAAATAAATAGACTCCATTACCTGTCCTGACAGTTTAATGAAAAAACAGAAAGCTGACATATGAACATAGGATAGCCTGACAGGTTTTAGTTTCTGGAATACGTTTAGAAGTATTGATAAGGAATCATTTAATACAGGCCTCCTAAACTTTGGAATTTCATCTCGACATGGAATTCCATCCTCCAAAAAATTTTGGGATCTCTCTTGATTCCTTTCCCTCTCAGAGTCCCCTTCCAATTCATTAGCAAATCCTGTTGAGTCTACCTTTAGAGGTACACCCAGAACCCATGGCACCGCCCCCAGCACGTCTCCCCACTCAGTCCTGCTCAGGCCCTTCATGCAGTCTACTTCCAAGGAAGCAGCCAGAAGGCCAGAGCAGCCCCCAACAGCTTTCCAGTGTACCCGGATAGAAACACAAAAGTCCTTCAAAATCTCCTCAAAACTTCCAAAAGTCCTTAAAATGGCCTGGGGTCTGATGTCTAGCCATGCCCCCGCAGACACACTCCAGCCTTGCATCTGCTGGCCCCTGACCACTATTCACGATCACACCCCTGGTCACTCTCCATGGTCACTCCCCCATGGGCATGCCCCCACCTGTGGAAACATTCCCGCCGTGCATCTGCTGGTCCCTCTGCTGGAAGAGCCAGCCCCATACCTTCAGGACGTGCTTCCTTCCTCAGGTCTCTGCTCAAGCATCCTCTCAGGGAGGGCTCCCTGGAATGCCCTATCCAAGACTGCAAATTCCTCCCCAACACATCCTATCTCCCTTCTCTGCTTTGTTTTCCTGCACACCACTTTAGTGATAGAGTATAATCTATATGTCATTTATTTACTGTCTCCTCCACTACACTGTAAACATCACAAGGGAAGGAATTTTGTGTTTTGTTCAATGCTGCATCCTTAAAATAATGCTGCACACACATTAGGCAGTCAATAAACATTTGCTGGATGAATGAAAGGCAAAACAACACAAAATTCTTCTACACACCAAAATAAGAGAATTGCTCAATTATTAAGACTTGCCACTTTACTTAAACCTTCCCAAAAATGGAGAGGACACTAATTTCTAAAATCTATTCATCTAGGATGCAATTAAAGCCCATAACTTTTACTGCACAAATTTTTTTGTTATGTTCAATTAAGCATTGAAAAATCATTTTTATTGTTTCTGCACACATTAAAAATTATTTATTTTCCCTACTGATTTTAACAGATGAGAACAGGAAGATAACAATAAAGATCATTTAATGATTAAATAGTAAAACAAGCCTTCTATAATTTCTAATACAATTTTCTCTCCAGTACAAGTTGAACTTTTCCTTAGTTTTCTTGTTCTAAAATAATACGGGCTTAAACTTTGTAGGAAATCAGAATCAGTGGTTCCCTAATTTAATACTGTTTTTCATGAAGAACAACCAGTTAGTTGGAAGACAGTTCAGTGTTGTTCAAGTACCCAAACTACATCCTACTTGCTCCCGATAACCCATTTCTTTTTGGTTCCTCCTCATTACCATAGTGAAAGAGGACAGAAAACATCATAGAGACAGGCAAAAGTCCATTTAATCAAATAAGCTTTACAAGAAGCCTGTGGAAATGTGGGCCCCACTAGCTCCAGCTGCTAACACTCCTGCGGGAGACGAAGGGCTGCTGAGCAGCACTGTCTGCGCCTTACGCACCCTGTGCGCTAATCATCTGGATTTAGTTCACCTTGTGACTTTCAGTCTTTCTGAGTTTTTGTATTTTGGATGTGTTTCTTGTAAAGAGATATATACATATCTGGGCTTTGTCATTAACTGTCTTCAGTCAGACAAGTCTTTTCTTTAACTAGGTAGTTTCATCCCCTGACGATGTTGTTATGGTCACCTGAAGAGGCAAGGGGACCCCTACCCATCAAAACTGCTGATGACCACACCCACCAAGAGGGTATGAAAAGGTTTACTCCTTATAAAATTAAGGTCTTGGGGAGAGCAGGGCAGGCCTCCCAAGCAGGTCTGAAATGGCTTGAGAAAGCAAGGAAAGGAGACTGGCCAGGGTCTCTACTCTGGTTAGGGGTGGGGCCTGCCTGGACTGAATCTCCCATGGGCGCAGAGGAGGGCACACCCAGGCGTCCTTATCAGCCTGTCCAGATGTGGGGCATGTGGGGCTGAGGCCTAAAAGCTGTCAGCAGTCAGGGTCCTTATTACAACTTTAGTAAGGATACATTTCAATTTATTTCTACCTATTTATCATGTCCTGGCCTTCTCTGTTTCCTTTTGTAATGTGTGGTGGTAGTTGTTTTCATATGCTCTGTCTATCCTTTTAGGGGCTACTCCAGCTCATTTAAATGCATATTAAACTGAACAGTTTAAAGTTAATTATCTTTATTCCCCTCCTGAAAAATATAAGAACATTTGAACTCTGATCACTTCTTTGAAATTTATATACTATTATTATCCAACATATTAGTTCTAGCCTATTTACCCTCTCCAAAAATTAGATATTTTTCTTATATAATCAATGTTTGTCAGGATTTATCAATACATTTGCTTACTATTCCATCTTGTGTCTTA
>JAQZBX010048010.1:7194-20430 GCA_029593785.1 Cabassous unicinctus | reverse complement strand
ACGGTCTTCTCTTCGTCCATGGCTAATGATTCTGGTTGTCCTGAAGTCTGTCGGGAGTGGAGTTAGAGCAGCACCGCTGGGATTGCAGAGAGACTGCCCGAAATGGTGGTACCGGCAACCACACCCACCCACTTTTCTTCCTCCTAAAACCAAAAGTGGTGCTGTCTGAGTTGGAGATCCACCAGAGGAGGCTTTGAGTTTCCCAGTAGATCTCGTTTGTGATTTTGTTCATCTGTTAAATAGAGACATGGGAAAAGTGGTGAATGACTTATTTCCTGTGACAAAACCACCTCCATTCCTGACTTTCCACAGTTCCTTGTTCCTCAAGCTCGGACACGTGAATCATCTAAGCCTCTGTGGGGCTGACAGGCGCTCATGGGAGAGAAGTGGGTTTTGCAAAGGACCACTAGGTGCACAGCATTGGGCCAGATGCTTTACGAGACTCCCAGCCATATCGTGAAACCCCCATTCTGTGGGTGAGAAAACCAAAGCTCATAGAGGTTAAGTGACTTGCCTGAGGTCACACAGCTCATTAGAAGTGAAGCTGGTACTAAAAACCATGCACTGTACTGACCCTCCACTTCAATGATTCCAGATGCTTCTGCTTATAGATGAGGAAAATGTCAAAGGACATGCTCGTTCATTCGTTCATCACACATTTTTTGAGTAATTACTATGAAGATACCACAGTAAAAAAGACATCACTGCTGCCTCAAGGAGCTCCAGCCAAATGGAGGCTCCAAATGGAGGCAAGAGACACATGGAAAGTTAAACACAGCATGATTAGGGCTAGCTTGCTTCAAAGCCCTAACTCAGGCTGGGCAGGGGGCAAGGTGGTGACTCCTAATTTGAGACTTGAAGGAGGAACAGAATTTGAACAAAGGCGGGGGTGGGGGTGGGACATGTTACATGTCGTGCTATTTCTAAGACGATAAGATATTTATAGTAAATTTATGTGCTCCTTACCACATGTTCTTTCCCCCAAATACTCCTTCATTTCCTACCCATTCCTGGGATTGTCCTGCTGAATACAAACGCGTTTGAATGCCTCCTTTACCTCTGATTGAACGCTCTACCTTAATTGATTATGTATTAAGTTGGGGACTTGGGGCAACATCCAGGCCTGGGTTCATGCTGAAATCAATTTATTCGTGTAGTCCTACCGTTCTGCAGTGCATCCGAGAGCCTAGCCTGTGTGTTAAAAATAAAGCCGAGCATCACGGCAATCTAATTAGATGGCTTAACCCAGCGCTCTGGTGCTCCGTCTTCACCAGGCTCTCCTGCTTTGATGGTAACCAAAATAGATGAATAAGTTAATCAAAGGTCTGATTAAATAGCACAGCTCTGCAGCATGGACCGAAGATTGCCAGGCTTCAGCTCAGCCAGTTCCCAGGAGAGAGAAGAACTGGAGCTGAGTTCCAAGGGCCAGATCTTTCATGAGGAAGAGCTTTATAAAGCACACGGAAAGGAGTTACTCACCTAGTCCTCCAGCCTCAGAGGTGTTGGCTTCTCAGGAAGCTGCCTCCCAAAGGAAGCCTAATGTGGTTTGGGAAAAGGATGCAAACCCTTACCTGGCAAATTCTAGCTATAGCTTTGCAACTTGCTTGCTGTGAGATCTTAGACACATCACTCGCCCTCCCTGTGCCATCTCTCCATCTGTTTCAGTTTCCTGGCTGCTAAAGTAAATACCATACAATGGGCTGGCTTAACAACAGGAATTTATTGACTCAGTTTCAGAGACTAGAAGGCTTGCTTCTTCCTGGGATCAGTGTCTTCTGGCTGGCCGGCAATCTTTGGGGTTCGTTGACTTTTCCTTTTTCATTTGTGGCGGCAAATTCTCCTTTCTCTTCCAGGTTCTGCTGATTTCTACCTTCTGGCTGCTCCCCGTGGCTTCTCTTTCTGTATCAGATTTCCTTTGCTTCAGCGGTAACAGATTAAGGCCCATGCTCATTCAGTTTGGGTACATCTTCAGAGGTCCTCTTTACAGATGGGTTCACACCCACAGGACCAGGGATTGGGACTGAACATGCCTTTTGTTGGGGACATGATTCATCCCCAACACCAGCCAACCATCCATTGCAGACATTTATTTTTCATTTGTAATGCTCTGACCTTGCAATCATTCGTTTAATTTCTATCTTTGTGTTACCTGTATGACTGGGTCGGTTATGTTACAGTTTTCCTCCCAGACCTTGTCTCGCGCTTCTCCGCTCTGCTTTGTGCCCCAGAAGGCTGGAGAGTTGAGATATTTTCCCCGTTCCCATCCTGTGGGATTGCCACGGTGGGCGTGTCCCTCTGCTGAGGTCGCTGCTCCTGCCAGGTGGCCTTGGTCATTTGGCCAGCCCCTCTGGATTCCAGCACCTGGCCTTGAGGCGGTGGAATAGCTCCGCGTTCCTGCCCTCCCCGCAGTACTCTGCAGCTCCTCATTTCTTTCCCTACACTCTGTGTACATTTGGTAAATAGTGCCTTGTTATTAAAATTTCCTCAGATTACCCAGTTAGAGTGTGCCATCTGTTTCCTCCCACACCTGGACTAATACGATGAAGTAAGCACTGGAAGTCACTGCCTTTTGTAAATGAGGAAAACTGAAGCTGAGATGAGCTGAGCCCGTGGCCAAGGTGACATAGCGAGCAAGCGGCAACACCGGCCTCTGAATCCAGCCCCAAGGGTTTACGCTGTAGGCCATCCCAGAGCCCCACCCTTCAGTAGAGAGCCACGGGCCTCTAAATACTTGCGGATGAGAAGGGGGAAGCCGGAAGAGGGTAGGAGTTTGTGTTTGCCGAGGTCTTTTGTGTACCAGGCATTTGAGTCCTTGAAATCTTTAATTGTTGCATCAGCCATGTGATGTAAGTGGCATCTCCATTTCACAGGTAAAGAAAGTGAAGCTTAGAAAGACTAAACACCTTGTGCAGGCTGGAGCCTGCATTTGAATCCCTGCCTCTGCCCCTCCTCCATACTGCTGGGTACAAGGGGACAGGGACTAACTACATCCTTTTTTTTTTTTTTTTCTGGCCAATATTGTACTAATTTCTGCCAAGGACCATTGCAGAAATGAAAATAAGTGGTAGCTAAACACAGTTTTTCAAATCGATTGCTAAGATGAAAACTTAATGTGGAGTGGGTTTGCGAGATGGAGTGGGTCATTTGAGTTTTCACAGGAAGTCCTTTCTCATAGCTTTCCTAAGCTAGCTTCCTGTGTCACTGTTTTGCCACCATAACCAGATCATTTAAAAAGAACGTGGTATTTAGTTTTTCTTTCTGGCAGTAGTAGTTGCTCATTCTAAAAAGTTGAAAAGTGCATATTAGTTTATATGTATAGTTACTCCCATCATCCCAAAATTGTTATTAATGTGATATATTACCTTCTTTCTCTGCATAAATTTGAGTGGATGCATGTTCATATTGTTTGATTACACATAGTAGTTATTAAAGCAATTTTGAAACTTGATATTTTCCTTTAAACATCACATGCATTTTTCTTTTTATCGCATCTTAATCTACATTGATTTTAACCTTTGCATAGTACACTATCAAATAAAAAGTATCTTGTTTTAATTAAGTGTTTAATTTGGGGGCATTTGGATTGTTGCTCTTTTTCACTTTCATAACATGGCGATGCACATCTGTGGGAATAAAACTTTGGGTTTCCATTATTAAATTTGACTATTTTTAAAGCAAAATCCTCAAAGTAAAATTATATGGACAAACATGAGGTTTTTTTTTATCTTGATAAGGTGATTGCATGTCCTATTAAAGAGTTCTCCTGTGGGTGGTAACTTCTTGAAAATAAGAATTGTGTTTCCGCTTTCATGGAAACCCCCCCCATAGCATCTGATGGAGCCCCTACTCCCAAAGAACTTCATAAATGACACTGTGCATCTGACAACTTTCACTGCGCTGTTGTTGCGCATGCTTTTTTGTTTTGTTTTGCTTTGCTTTGCTTTGTTTTAGCCTTTCCTTTGGCTAGCAAGTGGCACCTAGGTGCATGCCTTGCTGGTGACTTTATCCCCCTGTGTGACTTTATTGTTCTGCTAGGTAGTGTGAAGATTACAGTGTTGCACTCCAGGTTGTTCATGTCCATCCTTTTGTGTTGTGTGTCCTCTATTGCTATCTGGTGAAAAGTATTCAGTGGATTATGTCCAGATCTTCCTTGTGTGATTACCTGAAAACAAATAGAAGGCAGAAATACTAATCTATTTGATTACAACTTTAAAAATTAGATAAACATAAACTTTAAGAATACCATTAAGTAGTCATCTTTAATGGACAGGGAAATGGAAGGTGATTTAAAGGAATATACCTACCAAAGAACAATAAGATATTGCTTACAAAACTTATATATAGTATGATTCAATTTCTGTATTTTATTCTTTCTTTTTACATATCCTTATTTTCTCCAAAGAACTGTTTAATTTTTGTAATAACAAAAAATTTAGTTTAAAAAGCCTGAGTATAGTGCTTACATGTAATAAGTTATTTTGTAACTATTTCTTTTCCTCTCCCTTAATTCAGATACATTTTATTCCAGGAAAATTCCACATGCCAAAATGTAAAGTACATGTGAACAAATCTTTTTAAAATGTCAATTAATTTATTCAACAGATTTTTATCTGATACTTTTTATGACCCAGGCACTATTTATAATTTTTGAGCAAAGAATTAATGTGGGTTTTTTTTTGGTTTGTTTGTTTTTTTCTATTTTCTTTCTCCTACTCACTCTCTGCCCTGTCTATCTAGTCTGAAGTTTCCTGGATCCCCAACAAACATTACTCTGGGATTTATGGTCTGATGAAGCTCGTCCTGACCAAGACTCTTCCTGCCAGCCTGGAGCGGGTCATCGTCCTTGACACAGACATCACCTTTGCTACTGACATTGCAGAGCTGTGGGCTGTATTTCACAAGTTCAGAGGTAATGGTAGCCCATTTATCCTGGTGTCTGTGTCGATGTTTGGCATGCCAGGAGTAATGAATGTGTTTTAAAAAAGGTGAGGTCAGTTCTATTGAGGTCATGCTAATAACATGGGTTAGGAATTACAAATAGTTGATTTAAAACATGTTAGGGTAAAGCTGGGACTGGTTTGCATTTCTTTTAATGAAGCCTGATCTTAGGAGAGGTAAGGTCTCGCTTCATAGGAAGAAACCAATTAGGGTTATATTGTAACAGATCAATATCAAAAGTGTATATTTTGTATGCGGGTAATTGATTGTTGACATACCTATGTAGAGATGTGCATTCGCTGGTTTTCTCTTTTTATCCACTGATGCCTTGATTGCCTGGAAAGCCTGTGGGAAAAAGTAGAGATGGGTATTGATCATAGAGTGCTTGAAAAGGTTCTTAAGGCTTGTGCTTTCATTAATGCTGTGATCCATCATTGTAAGGAGGTATATAAGTTGGGCCTTTGAGACATTCCTTCTAGTCTGGGTAGTTTTTCCTTAGCTATTGCTGTAGCTCTTTCCACAGCCTCAGGGTATCTGAGAGTATCTTGGGATATTACCAGCCACTAGGTGGACTTAGCTGGCGTGAATGCATGAGAGAAGTGGCAGGCTGGTACAAATCTCAGGCTATTTTAATACTACTCTCCCAAATGTCGTCCTTAAAATGGGATTACCTTACAATTCCTCTCTATATTGGACAAACACAATGAGAGAAATTTCACAGTGAGATTTTTGTCTTTCTTTTTAATTTTTATATTTAAAATTGCACTCTGGCTTCTGTGTCTAAAAGTCCCTCCTGCCTCTTCTCTATATCTCCTTATCTTCTGAAGGTAAAATACCTCTTGGTGATTTTAAATCACAGCACTTTCATAAATCCCAGGATTTTGGTTGGATTCTGTTTCCAGTCTCCACCTCCTTCGTTCTTTGGGCCTCTTACCTCAGGGTGGATTGGAGAAAGCCCTCAGCCAGTGATGGGGTGGCCTTGTGATCCCTGGGACTCTTTCCCTTGTTAGGATCAAAATTTACTTTTCTTACCCATATCAGTGATGACACTAACACAGACATCATTTAGAAAGCGGTTGAAACTGTATGTGTCTCAGCTTTCTAATCACTTCTTCATAGAATGCTTGGATGCATCCTTCTATTTTATAAATAATGAAAACGACACTCAGGGGGATGCAGGGTTCTGCTTGGAGTTGAGAGCAGAGCCCATGTGCCTTGACTCCAACCCACTGCTGTTTGCCAAGATTTCCCATTGTTTCTGCTAATCACCTTGAACTCATTGGGTGCAGTTTTTCTATAATTGCGTGATATTTTCTTCATACCTTTATGATGATTTCCAGTATTCAGTGACTTGTTTTAGAAGTATTTTTGGCATTCCTGCCATGTGTCAGTGCACTGGTCTCTAGAAATAAGATGAGTAAAAATAAGGGCATTGCACGTTATCACCTCTCCTGAAAGGTCAAAGAAGGCAGCTGGGAGGGCATCATGGAGGAGGTGACCATCATGCTTCATCTTGTTGGGTCAGAGTTGTGGGATGTGTGTGGTGGACACTCAGGTTGCCCTTTGAATAGCAGACTTATTACTTCAGCTCCAGGGAGGGCAACCTACAGGAGGCCCTCAGCCCTCTGCCCCCTTTGCGGATGACGTCAGTTCAAGAGAGTCACCCTGCTCCAGGTCATGCATCTTCCTGGGACACTCCACATCACTGAATAGCACATGGATGTGGGATCCTGCAGGATCAGCTGTGGCACTCCCTCGAGACTGCATCACAGCTCATTTCCTCCCGCTGCCCAATCCTGCTTACTTCCCTTCCCTTCCGTAGGTGTGCTGATCCACAAGCACGCCCTAATAAACCTCTCGCATGCTAACTTCCATCTCAGGAGCATGTGCTTCTCAAGAAAACCAATGTGCAACACACAGTTAGCACTATAGGTCTCCCTTGGATAAGTGTAACTTAGCAAATCATTGGATCAGGTGGTCAGAAATTGTGGACATGTAGCTAGGAAATCACATTTCATCCTAGCTAGGAGTGATGTAGTGTTAATGGGGTTGTGTGTGTTGTTTTTTTTAAGATTTATTTAATTTGTTTATTTATTTCTTACCTCCCCTTCATTGTTTGCAGTGTCTGTTTGTCCTCCTTGTTTCTTTTTTAGGAGGCACCAGGATCTGAACCTGGGACCTCCAATGTAGGAGGGAGGTGACTAATCACTTGAACCACCTCTGTTCCCTGCTTTGTTGTATCTCTCATTATGTTTTTCTTCTTGTGCCTGTTGTTGCATCATCTTGTTGCATCAGCTTGCCACACCTGCCTGTCACTCCAGCTTGCTATCTTCTTTAGGAGGCACCGGGAACCAAACCAGGAACCTCCCATGTGGTAGGCGGGAGCTCAATCGCTTGAGCCACATCTGCTTCCCAGTAATGGGGTTATGAAACCAACAAATACAACACTAATAACCATGGTTTTAAATACCACCCATATCATCTATGGAAGAGAAGCCTCCTGAGGCTCTTGCTGCTCCCATAGCCGCCCAGGGATTTGCACATGGAGGCCTCTGAGATTCAAGGCAGTTCTTGGGGCTGAGCAGAGTATGTGGGCCAAGGTCAGGATAGGAAATTTGAATACCAGGAGCTCAGTTAATGGGCTGCTTTTCAGTTGTTTATTCTTTTATTGGTTTATTTCTAGCATTTGGTAAGTTCCCACTGTGCAGAGGAATTATTATATTCCGTTGTTACCTAAAACTGTCAAGAATGTGGCACATGCCTTCCAGGAGCTCACAGCCAAGGCAGAATTAAATTTGTATCTGTCCCCAGCAAAGGAGTATGGAGACAGGTTTCCTTCCCCATGACCACCCTAATTTTTCTGGGAAATAACAAAAGTGAAACAAACAAACAAAAGCTCTTCTCCTCTCCATATGGCACTCTTGTACAGGTTTTGGTGTCTATTTTTTTTCTAAACTGGAACTATTAGAAGTCAGATCATCAGATAAGGAGAAATCGCCTTAGTACAGACCCATAAATGTAAAACGTTCAAATCCGAGAGGGAGAGTTTCCCTCTCGGAAAGGCAACTGCAGTTCACTTCATTCACCATAAACATTTTGAGTGGCCTTGATGTAATTTGGCCTTTCTAACTTCGCTGTTTTAGAACAGCTGGTTGTCTGGACTGCGGTGGCTCTTGTGTTCAGATCACACACACGTGTGATTCCTTAATGGGGCAGTGGCATCCCCCTGCATGTAAATTCATTAGGTAGATAATCAATTAAGGAAGCTTTCCTGAAGGACTTAAGACAGATCCTCAGCCTCTACCAATAGGAGCTCTTGCATGCACTTTCCCAGAAGACCGTCTCAGTGATGCTCACTGAGCCACGGCTTCACCCACGTGGCACATGCCTCCCTGCCTACCCCCACCCCGCCTGCTCCAGCTGCCGGAGAACCTTCAGAGCCACTAATTCTTTCTTTTTTCTCCCCACAGAATTCTCTGTTTTTATTAGAATACTTTAAATATTTAAAGGTAACTTTATTTTTTACAGAATCTGGCACAATAAAGATAAAAACAAAACTATCTTTACATTGTTAAAATCTCATGCATTTTATTAAGGGTTAATAAAGAGATTTTATAAGTTGCTTAATTTTTTCATATGTGGTAACATATATATATATACCATAAATTTTGTCATGTTAACTATGTGTATGTGTGCAGTTCAGTGACTAATTACATTTACAATGCTGTGCTACCATCACCACCATCCATTAGGAAAATTTTTTCATTGCCCCAAACAGAAGCTCTGTCCCCATTATGCAGTAACTCCTCGTTCTCCTTTCCCAGCCCCTGGTGACCTCTTTACACATTTGCTTGTACTAGATATTTCATGTAAGTGGACTCATACAATAATTGTCCCTTTGTGTCTGTCTTATTTCACTTAGTATAATAAGGTTCATTGATGTTAATGTATTTATTAGAACTTCATTCCTTTTTATGGCTGAATAATATTCTATTGTATGGTTAGACCACATTTTGTTTAGCCATTCATCTATTGAAAGACATGTGGGTTGTTTCCACCTTTTGGCTTTTGTGAATAATGCTGCTATGAACATGGGTACACAATTATCTGTTTGAGTTGCTGCTTTCATTTCTTTTGGGTATATACCTAGCAGAGGAATTGTTGGGCCACATGGTAATTCTCTGCTTAACTTTTGAAGAACCACCAAACTGTTTTCCACAGTGAGAGCCATGAGTTCTTAGCAGAAAGAATCAAGCATACTATCAATGGCTAGACTCAGGAGTCACCCATTCAGGCATATTTATTGAGCTCCTACTAGTTAACAAACCATTTTCTGAGTGTTGGGAATGTTGCAAGAATAAAACAAAGCCAATCCCTACCCCTGTGAAATGTATATTTGAATTGGTGGAGAGAGAAAATAAACCAATAAATAACTAAACTCTGTCTGTACTACCCTGTGGTTAGTGCTTTAGAGAAGATTAGAGAGAAGAGAGATAAGGAATGCCTCTGTGTGCTGTTGTTGCATCAAGAGTCAAAAAGAGTGGTAATTAAAGGCCTTACAAAAAAGGTGACATTTAAGCAAAGACACGAAGAAGTTTAGAGAAGAAGCCTGCAGGTGTCTAGGAAAGAGTGCAATAATGTTCTAGGCATAAGAAACAGCGGATGTGCCCTGACACGTTTGAGGAATAGGAGAGAAGTCAGAACAGAGCAGAGTGAGCAAAGGAGAGACCTGATCACAGAGACCTTGCTTGTGGGACACTGGGAGGACATGCCTTTCCTTTCAGTGATACGGGAAGCCACTGGCAGGCTTGGAGCAGAGGAATGACTTGATCTAAGTTAGGTTTTAACCAGATCATTCTGGCTGCTTTTTTGAGAATAATCTTTTGGATTATTGCAGTAATCCCGATGAGAGATGATGCAGGCTTGGACCCAGGTGAAGCAGTAAAGATGGTGCTAAGTCATATTTGGGAAGGTCAAGTCATCAGGGTTTTCTATTGCAGAGTGAGAGAGATTGGACTCAAGGATGAACCCAAGGTTACTGGATGGATGGAGGTGGCATTTGTTGAGATGGAGAAGACTGCAAGAAGACTGGGTTTGGGGGGTTTGGTTTGAGGTTTGACGTGCCTAGTTGAACACTGACACAAAAATGTTGAGGAGACAGGCAGATATATGAGTATTTGTAAAGCAAAGGAGAAGTAACTACATTTTCTTAAGTACTTCTTCTCTTCTGGATACTGAACTAAAGGCTTTGCACATTTGAATAGCTAAATAAACTGGGCCTGAGAGAGTGGAAAACTTTTCATGCTCAAAGAGCTATCACACAGCAGAGCTGAACTCAAAACTATTTGGCTTTAGAGTCTGTGCTCTCTCCACTACTGCAATGGAGAAAGTGGAAGAGAGTGGTGGAGAGGACAGCTGGAGGTAGGGTTTGCATTTTCGATTACCTTTGAATGCAGATGAGACGGGTCATCCATGACCTGCAAATGCCTTGATTTTAACTACACAAAATTTGAAAATATCTGATCTCAGCAACTTGGGGAAGGCTGTAATGAGGGTATATATAATAAATGCACATGCATAATTTGAAGCTTTTGTAAGCCATGCTGAGTTCAAGGTAGTGTTTTTATTTATAACAACAAATGTTTCCCATATAAAAAAGGCACACTGCCATAATGTAAAGTTCCAGCCCTAAGACAGATATGGTCCAGTACCTGTGGACATCACCACACTCACCTTCGAGTGCCCCACTGCAGGCAGGTATGTCATGCTAGTGACAGTTTTTAAGAACCTAATAGACTCACAGTGGATGGAGCAAAGCTAACATGCTTAAGTATTTACTCTGTGCCAGCCACTCTGTTAAACACTTTATGGACAAAGTCACTTAATCCTCCCAACACTCCCATGAAGTAGTTATTGTTAATGTTCCTAATTTAAAACTTTGGGGACTGATGTTTAGGGAGGCAAGATAGCTTGCCCAGGGTCTCGCTCTCAGTGCTCGAGTTGTAGAGCTGGGATTTGAGCTCAGATAGTTCGGCTTTAATTCCAATGCCTTTGTCCTTCATTCTACACTCCTTAGAATAGAATAGGATAAAGCATTGTTCCGTGGGTGGAGCTCAGAGTCTGTTTGAAGAGACCTAAGTTAGATGTATGAAAGGACTTTAGGTGACCATGTAAACGTGTTTGTAGAGGGTGGGCCCCAAGGTGCAGTAGGCTTTGAGAGATCAGAGGCTTGGAGGCAAAATCAAAGGCAGAGAAACGTATAATTTTCCCAAGGTTCGAGAAATAAAACCTCAGTTTCCAGAATTCTAGCTTAGCATGTGACCTCCCAGAACTTCATCCTGAAGTAGCTGTGAGTCTCAAGACCCATTGGCTCATGGTGAAACAATAGGAAAAGCAGAATGGGGGGCTTTCCTAATGGCTCCATGACCTTGGGCAAGTTAAATGAACTAGGAACCATGCTAACAGGTCATTGTGAGAAGTGCACAAGATAATGTTCATTATCCTTCCCACGTTCTAGTTTCTCCAAGGGCTCCCTCCAGAGCAGACCTCGTTAGTGTGTGTCTGCTTCCTTACCTCCCAACTCTGTCCACAAAGCCACTGGGGCTGGGGGTGTTTGTCAATGCACAGTAATGTGCACACGCTGGACATGAAAACATCGAAAGTATTACTTTTGAAAAAAAAAAAAAAAAGAACAAAACAGCTGTAGAACTTCCATGCTTATACACATTTACCTTGCATGGCCTTTTAAAAATATTCTTTGAAGTTTCTCCAGGTCTTGTCCTTCCTACCTGGCCTCCCCTTACCCTCCCCGTTCCTGGTGCTCTCTCTCCCCTGGAGATGGAATTGGTAGAGTAGGAAGAGCTTTGCAAAAGAAGAGACCAAGTTTCAAATCCCAGCCTGTCTTCTTATCACCTGGGTGACTGTGGGGATGGGGGTCACGTGGCTCCTCTGAACTCGCCTCGTGACCTGTAGAAAGGAAATTCCAGCCTCCCCTTCGGTCCTTCAGGGGTGGCATGAGGTCTGGGAGGCAGCTCACTGGCCCCGGAGGTCTGCATCAGTTCCTGCCTGCGGTCCTTCCCCAGTTCTCCTGCATCTAAGTTCGTTCTTACCCTGTTTGCCTTTTTCTTTCACATTAAATCGTTCTGCACCCCACTCACCAACTGCCTCCAGATGAAGCTGCACTGTTCCCCTTTTAACCAGTAGGAAAGAAATCAAAGCATCCCTTTCCGGAGGGACTGCATGGCTGCTACCTTCTCAAGCTTCCCGGATGAGAGCCACCCCCTGGGCTGGCCTGACCCCCTCTCCCTCGGCTGGAGACAGGGCCACTCCCTCACAGCCCTTCCTGGCGCTTCCTAAACCTGAGAGGCAGTTTTCCTCAGGGAACAAAAACAGTATTTTAAAGGATATCAATTCTCAAATTAGGTGCTTTAAAATGACTCCAGAGGCTGGGGGTGTATGAGTTGATGTGGGGTTAGTCCAGAGAGCCCTGGGATTGTGCTGGGAAAAGAGCGGATTCCTACAGTTTCACCAAAAAGCCAGGCATTTCTTTTTCAATCCGTATTTCATCATGTTTGTAACAATTCTCCTACACTCTTGGTGTTGATAGGTTGGTCGGGTTCCTTCCTCACCACCAGCTTTCATTTCGTTTTGTTTTGTTTTGCCTTTTTAATGTCTTCTAACTCCTGATTTTCCACTTGGAAAATGTCAATGGCCTCTTAAGTTCTTTCCTCCCCTCTTATCCTGGTCCCTGCCTGCCTTCTTCACATCTGTCATCCGCGCTGCCTTCTGTTCAGAATCCAGAAACCAGCCCTTGGATTTGCTTGTTAGATGTTCATGGTTCTTCCATCGAAAGAATGACGAGCAGCTGAGATGCCCACCACTAGGAGAGCCTCACAGATTTTATTTCTCATAAAATTGGTGAAGAGGTTTTAATTATTTTCAAATAACTTTGTAGCAAGTCTGCCTTCTCCTACTTTGTGACTTAGAAAAATCACTTAACTTCTCTGAGCCTCTTTTATGTTGTTTGTTTCTGTAAAATGAGGAATGATACATTAATAGCTAAAGGCTATTATCCCTCCCTCCCTCCCTCATTCTTTCATTCTTTCACTCTTCATTCTTTCATTCATTATCATTTGAGCCCTTGGCCCTGCTCTTGGGTTTCAGGATCAAATAGTAAATAAGACAGAGCCAGTCCTACCATCGGTTGCTAATATCTGATAAATGCCTTTTCTTGTCAAGCACTGGGTTATCTCATTTAGTCCTCCTAAAAGTCTTTCAGTTAATCTTCCTGCCCATGGT
>JAQZBX010048009.1:0-11743 GCA_029593785.1 Cabassous unicinctus | reverse complement strand
AACCTGACATTATTATTTCAATTTCCTATTAACTGTATTTAGCAATATTCTTGACTTCATTTTTGAAGAAGTTTTGGACCACAGAAGAGTTACAACTGTGGCAGAGGAGGATCATTGGTGTGGGGTGTCAGTGATGGAGGATATATGGGAGGAAGTTCACCTGGGCATACATATAATATATATAAATGTATTCATATGTTCATTGAGCATTGTCACATTGGGTAGAGTCACACAATAATGAAAATAGTATTGAATCCCCATCCTGGGAGTTTTGCCACATTCTCTAATGGAACAGCAACAATCCCCCAAGTACAGGGGCAATGACTAGTAAAGAAGGATGGTCCATTGATGGGCCCTTGACATTGATGACTATGATTATGAGTCTTTGCTCTTGAGATTGCAGCTTAATCTAGTGTTGTAGGGTGCCTAAGAGTTACCTCCTTAGAGAACTCCATGTTGCTCACGTGTGGCCTCTCTTTAAGCCAAACTCAGCACATAAATGCATTACCTTCTCCCTAGCATGTGTCATGACTCCTGGTGATGAGCCTCCGTGGCACTGAGGGATTACTACCACGCACCAACTAACAATATAAGTAGAATAAGACCTGGAATAAAAAGGGGAATAGGTGAAGACAAATGAATTTATATGACTAAGAGACTTCAAACTGAGTTGAGTGGTCATCCCAGAGGTAACACTTATGCAAATCTCAGCAAGATTACTTACACTGCCAAGTAAATACTACCTCAAATAATGGGGCTCCTGAGGGCTCTGGAGATACCCTGGTCCTTCCATCATGGTAGACAGCTCTGGAGTTTGGTCCCTTGCCAGTGGGCTCTACTTTGGAGTTTGTGCTTCCAAGTGTGACAGAGTTGGATGCAGTTGTGAGTTCTTTACACATGCCTCTTCTGTCCCATCTATTTGAACCTATAGTTGGTAGGTGCATGTCCAAGGAACTTGAATCTTTGGGCTGTCTGTGTACCAGCTGGGCCCTGAGCCTCAGCAGTGTTGCAACACCTACTTTCCACTTCATTGGATTCACCCAGAACAACTAACAAGGAAGTGAGGATAGACAACCAACATACCAAGGACCTGAGAGAGTCTACAACTGCAAGCAAGAGAGTCCCATCCATCAGTCATATGGGATTGAAGCCCCCTCTCAATTAGAGGTGGAGTGGACATCACCATCCCAGAATCCTCAGGATTGGGGAATAAATATGGACTAGAGTGGACTTACTGGTATTCTACTATAGACATTGTGATTCTAGCAATTGAAGAAATTATATCATGGATGTGGAAACAGTGGACACTGGAGGTGCTGAAGGCAGGGAGAGGGAAAAAGAGGTATAATATGGGAGCACTTTTGGAGCTTGGAATTGTCCTGAATGATATTGGATGACAGATCCAGGCCATTATATATCCTGCCATAACCTACAGAATTGAGTGGGAAAGAGTATAAACTACAGCATAAACTATAAACCATCCTTAGTAGCAATGCTCCAAAATGTGTTGTTCATCAATTGCAGTGAATTTACCAAACTAATGAAGGCAGTTGTTAATATGGGGAAAAGTAGGGGGTGTGGGGAGCGGGGCATATGGGAATCCCTTATATTTTTTATATAACATTTTATGTAATATAAGTATCTTTTAGAAAAAAATAAATTAAAAAAAAGTTCCCACCGACAATAGGGTTACATGCATAAGAATGGATTAGCTGTAAGAACATGACATTCTAGGTTCCACAAAACCTTCAAACTGCCTCAGAAAAGTAGTTCAGGTACTGATATAAAGAAACATAGAAAGTGACAGAATTATTTGCTTTCAGGAAGTTTACATTCCTGTGTGGAAAACAGAAAAAAATGAACTAATACATTTTGTGGTATATCAAAAAGTAATAACTGCCATGAAAGAAATTCAAACAGGAAACGAAGTAAGCAAACAGGAAATTTTAAAATTTTAAATAAACTTGTTAGAGAAGGGGAAATTTAAAAAGAGACATTTAGGCAAAGATGGTGGGGTGATAATGAATTGAGTGAAGTGGATATATGGGGATGAATTTTCTGGAAAAAAGGAGAAGCAATTGAGGATGTTCTGAAGAGGGGACATGACCTGTTTAGTCAAAGGAGTAAATTGTCAAATAGTAGGAAGTGAGATGTAGTAAGGCCAGAAATTGCTGTGTGAGAAATCATTGTGAGGATTTTGGTTTTAATCTAAGGTAATGGCACAATCAATGCTTGTTTTGTTTTTAATATACTTTTTTCTTTTAAAGAAACTTAGATTACATAAGTGTTACATAAAAAAATATAGTGATTTCCCATATGCCCTACTCTCTAGCCTTCCCACATTTTCCCACATCAACAACATACTTCATTAGTGTCATACATTTGCCGCAATTGATGAACACACCTTGGAGCATTGCCACTAAACATGGATAATTGTTTACATTATACTTGTCACTCTCACATGCACATTTTTTAAGTTATTACAAAATATACAATGACCTGTATCTGTCATTGCAGTGTCACTCAGGACACCTCCAAAGTCCCAAAAATGATCCCAAATTACACCTATTTTTCCCTGTCCTTCTCCTAAAAAACTCCAGTGGCCACTGACTCCACATCAATGTTAAGAGTTCTTCCCTTGCTAGGTTCACAAGAAGTCTGTAGTAGAATAAAAATAAGTCTACTCTACTCCATCATTCATTCCCCAATCCTGAGGATTCTGGGATGGTGATGCTCACTCTGCCTCTAATTGAGAGGGGGCTTTGTTCCCATGTGTCAGATGGATGGGACTATCTTACTTGCAGTTGCAGACTCTGTCTGTTCCTTGAGATGGTAATTGTCAACCATCATCTCCTTGTTAGTTGTCCTGGGTGAGTCCAATGAACTGGAGAGTAGATATTGCAAATCTGTTGAGATTCAGGGCCCAGCTGGTATAGCCCAAAGATTTGAGTCTCTTATACATACATCTATCAACTCTAGTACTAACTATAGTTTCACGTAGAATGGACAGAAAAGTCATGTGTAGGTAAACCAACACTGAGTCCTACTCTGTCAAACTGGGGAGTATAAATTCCAAAGTAGGGTGTACTGGCATGGCTTCAAACTCTTGAGCTGTCTGCCCTGCCTATAGTGTCTGGATGTCTCTAGAGCTCTCATGAGCCCTATTATTTGAGGGAATATTTACTTTGGCAGTCAATGAGTTCCTGCTGAGACCTGCATAAGCATAACCTCTGGAATGAGCTCCAGACTCATTTTGAAGTCTCTTAGCCATATAAACTCATTTGTCTTTACACTTTACCTCATGTGGGACGTCAGAGATGGGGGAGTACATGGAAGGAGGCTCATCTGGGACACACCTATAAAGCATATGAATGTGTTCAAGGGTTCATGGGACATTATCATAGTGAGTGGGGATTCACACAATAACCAAAGAAATATTGAATTCCCATCCTGAGGAGCTCTGCCACATTCTCTAATTGGACAACAAGAATCCCCTGAGTACAGGGTCAGTGACTAGTGAAGAAAAATGGACCATTGATGGACCCTTGATAGTGATGACTCAACTTATGAAACTTTACTTTTCCCATTGTTATTCCTATATCTTGCAGCTCATGGCTTCCTAAGGCTTTATCCATGCTTTTTGCATGTTATAATATCAACAGAAGCATTTAGTGAGCTCTAAACAAAGATATAAGGGGTAAGAGCCATCCAGCATTAGGCACTTCCTGCATGCTGGTGCTTCTGAGCAGGTTAGGGCCACATTTGCAGACTGTTTACTACTGGGGGTCATGTTCTGTCATACTTTCAGTGTTGTCCATTTATTTCTTTCATTTTGAGAAGTAAATCATGATCCATACCATTTAGAAAACAGGGAAATTAAAGTATCTAGATTTCACCCAATAACATCACAACTATGCCCATTTACTCTCTGTCATACAAATTATATAGAATTTGAAAAACTTTGTTTCTGTTTTGATCAATTATCATAACACTTGAGACTGCCCAGTTATATTGTGATACATGGGATAATTTAATAGTGCTATAATAGTTTTTTTTTTTCTTGAAACATTGTGAAGGATTTTACAAAAAATGTTTGTGTATATTCCCTCGCCCTTTATTTTGGGTTATTACTTAGAATGAAATCCAGAACATATATTAATGATTCTAAGAGACAAGGCAGGCTTTATAAATCTCACCCCATATTGCCAAACTCTGATTTATAAAACACTATTCATGTTTACCTTTCAATTAATTTTCACTGCATTTCTATTAGGAATGCATATTACAACTTAATTTCAAGTTTGAGCATATAAAATATTAACTGCTTAATGTAAACAATGTGTTTCTTTAATTTCCTGTGTGACTGACATACACCCAAGTTTATATTGCATATATTTACATTTAACAAATCATAATTATAAAAAACCATTTAGATAATTTATTCAGGAGACTTGGGTTTTGATCCATACTCAAGCATGAAGATAGATGGGTACCATCAATTGTATCATTTCAATCAACTGTTCATCAATTTCCACTTTAACAAGTGACACTTTGTGGTAGTTGAAAACACTAGTGACTACCATTTATAGATAAATTTCTAAAAGCCAGTCATTGATTATGCACTATATGTATAATATCTTATTCATTCTTAGAACAACTATGTAGGACAATAGCTTAAACAATTATAAAAGTACTAAAATGAGAATCATAAAGTGTAAGATGTCTAACACAAACCCATGCACATGGACCTCACTGCTCAAATTATGGATATATTGGACTTTCCAGATAGAGTTATTTGTATAATTTAAATTACAGAGGACAGTACTTCTTTTTCATTCATGTAAATCAGCGTTTCTACAGTTATCCTATATATTTTTCATTTATTCATGAATCCATTAAAAAATTTCTTGTGCAAAGAAAAAATATTTCTTTTACTGCAATGAATATATATTCTGCAGAAAAACAGAGCATGGGACATCATCCACTGTGAGTAACTATGGCAAACTTTTTTTCTTTTTTGAATTAATTTCTCTTTTACATGAAAGAGAATCATATGGTCTGTCCTATAAGTTTCAGAGGCCATTATTCATTTTATATTGTTTGTTTTATTCACTGCATCTTGCCACCTTATTATAACTGATATACTAATTAGAACAACAGCAATAACAACAAAAAACTAAAACAACCATGGAAAATTTACTTTCAAAACCCAGATTCTGGACACATGATGCCTAGTTTTAGACCTAATCTAACTCTCATGTACTAAATCTGCAATTCTGGTATAACAATAGATTCTCCCTCATTTAGTTTTGTGACATTAGATGAAACAGTGCATATTAACAGGTTAGCGTAGTACTTGGGAAAATGATTGGTGCAATTATTAAAATCCTTGTTATGTAAAGTTGCCACTTATACAGCATGTAGATATGGAATTAGAGTCTTTTCAACTTTAAAATTCTACTAGGAAATTTTAGAATAGGACCATATTAAGGCTATACCAAAATATTGGTCAGCAGGTGTAAAAGAGTATACAATTGGGAAGAGAGCAGCTTTGCTGATTCTGAGAATACTGCATGGAAACAGAGATAGAAATGAGACATTGGGTTCTCTGTAATCAGATATCTTCTACAACTAGAAAATAAAATAGAATGTGATTTTTATCCTGTTTGTAACTTGAAGAACAACATTATGGAAAGTAAAAATTCAGGCTACTGGCACATCCATCTTGCACTTGGATCCTGTTGAATTACTCAAAATTGAATTCACTTGAGTGCAAATGCTTCTTTTTATATGAAATACCACATAATGAGATTTCAACATTTACTCAGGTTCATTGAAATTTTTGAGATTCAAAGAAATTATTGAATAGATGAAAACTTCCATGATGTAAATTTATAGTCTTATATTAAATAATGACATAACAAATTTCAAAATTAATGACCAAAGAATTTAATAGACTTAGAATAATTATGTTTATTATAATTACATTTACAATGATATTGACTATATGTGAAAAGAAATTCATAGAAGGTGGACAGAATACAGAGAGAACAATTCAAACATACATAGAAAACATTGTCACTAAAGCTGAAAAAAGAAGACTGACATGTGAAAAAAGTTTTTTCTTGTGTTTCAAAAATAATTAGCACTATATCATGTGGACTTTAAAATAAATATTAATTTTACTTCCTAAATATTTATGTGGGAAATAACCATTGATATTATATTTAATAATATTAACAATTAATGATCATAATAATAATGACTAACCTTTGTGGAGTTATCTTATTGTTTCATGAATTCCAGTATTCACTCAAATGCATTTTATCTTGTAATCATCAACAATCTTAAGAATAATATATATTGTATCATCAAATTTTGCACATAACAAGGTGAGATTTAAACATTTTGTCCAGGGGAGTAGGTGCAGCTCATTGGTTGAGTGCCTACTTCCGTGTACCAGATCCCAAGTTTAATCTCCAGTACCTACTAAAAAAATAAAAATAAACCTACCACGCCAATTTATCCAACTACTAAAAATGATTAGGTATTCAACTCAAGAAGCCAGTACATTAAATATGTACTTTTACACTGGTAAACTTTTAAAATTGAATTCTATTGCATTAAGGATTGGGAAGACAAATGCAGGTAAGAGTTCTCAAATTTTTAATCTGCAGTTTTAGATGAATCACATATCTTTCTCTGGACATTAAATTTCCTGCTGGTTAATTGTGAATGTTTGGATATTTAATCTGATATCTGATATGGATATATAAAATAGGGCAGCTTTTCAGTGAAAGAAATGTGGAATATTATCACAATTATTATTTTTAAATAAATTATTTTTAAAGTAACTTCTTCCTTAATTGTATATCTACAGAGGTCTTTCAAAATCATATTTTGATATCAAATAATTTGATAAATATTTTGGGAAGCTGCCCTTAAGCACAGTGCATTAGCTGGTGGCTTGCAATTCACCCCAGTATGGAGCAGAAAGTGAGCCCCAATTTCCAAATGAAGCCATCACTTGAGGAAAATAGTATGTATGTAAAAAAAAATAGTTTGTGGAATCCCTGAGCCTAAAAGCATGGAGACTGATTTGACAAAGGCCTGGATGTCCTGCTACAAATCTCAAAAATAATTGCTATGAAAACTTGAACAGGACTAGAATTTTTCTAACCGTCTTCCCCCAGCCTTCACAATATTTAAGCTAAATGCACTTCATATTTCTATTTTCAGTGTGCATTGAGGTAGGGCTCACATAACTGTTATAAATTTTACATTCCATGGAATGAAGTTCAGTGGTAGCCATAAAGACACAGTCCTATGTATCCACTCAATGCAGAAAAGAAAGCCTGGAATGCCTGATGTGATGTAAAGCAGAAATAGACAAGATTAGGGAATAAAAGTGATTCCTTTTGCATATTGAATAAGCAAAATTGATTCAAAAAGTAATAGAAAACCCCTATTGACAAGTGACCAATAGGAAAGTGAATGGAGTATTCAAATTTTCTCTACAGGTTCAGATTATTTTACAGCAGTTTTATTTCCCTCCCAAACAAGACTCATTAGTGTTTTATTGATTTTTATATTAGTTTTTCTTATCAAGTTAATTTTTTTTTTATTTTTAAAGAAGCTTTAGATTACAAAAATGGTACTTCAAAAATATAGGGGATTCCTATATACCTCACTTGCTCCTCCTCCCACACATTCCCCCATTAACATCATCTTTCATTAGTGTGGTACATTTGTTACAATTGATAAACACATATTGAAGCATTGCTATTAATGATGGACTATAATTTATATTATAGTTTATACTTAGCACTGCACAATTTTATAGTTTTTGACAAAATGTGTCATGGCCTGTATCCGTACATACAAAATCATGCAGGACAATGACCCCGAAGTTCCCCTTGTTACACCTATTCTTCCTTCTCCCTGCCCTCAGAACCTCTGGTGGCCATTGAATTTATATCAAAGATAAAAGTTCTTCTATTGCTTGAATAATCATAAGTCTACTTAAGTCCATAGTTACATTCCCACTAAGGAGATTAACCCCTTTTTCTTCAAAATTTCAGAAAACCCAAAATAAAACATGACATCTACAAAGTGCAGTTTGTGACATTAATATATTTGGTATTCATAGATGCAAAAATTATACAAAATAATGCCAAAATTACTATGATTACAAATTCAGAACTTTATATGTCATAATAAGTTTAATCCAAATCATGTTCATTTAGTTTAACATAAGTAAATATCTAATATTTACTAATAGTCACTGAATAATAACCTATAAGTTTCTCAAATACATGCCGTATAAAATATGACACTCTATTACAAAATAATGTAATAGAAGTTATATATATATAAAATGGGCAGAGGAAGATATTGCAATATATATAAATATCAAGATATAACAATGTATGTAAATAACAGAACACAAATAATTATTTAAATCAATAAGTAAAATTTAAACAATCCAATGGAAAACATATGCAGGAGATATTCACAGAGTGGTTGTAGCAGAAATCCAAAAAGACAAGAATTTTTGCCTCAATATCATTAAGAGAGATGCAACTGAAAACCAATTGCTTTCTACTCTTACATGATGGGAAATGATTATATCACCTAATGATACTTACCAATATCATATTTGGAAGAATCAAAACACAAATTGACAGTTAATGGGAGTATAATAGTTGGGGCTGCAGTTATCTTAAAGCTGAAAACTTATACTTTTCAAATATTTACTAGGGAGACTATTATCTCATACACAAAAGCAGGGATTATTTAAAGGAGGTTAGAAACAACCAAAATATTAATAAGTAGAATATTCTATATTAATACAATTTAATAATTTGCAGTAGTAATTAATTTATTAACATGGATATGTATTAAATACTATTATGTAAACAAAGCATTAGAGAGTGTTATGATCATTATTATATAGTATTTCAATTTTGACAAAGAGAACATCTTGGAACTTGTGTATATTTTAATGACATGAAGGACATTGGTGATATATACTAATCATCAAAAAATGGTAGTATTTATTAAAGGTCTGATGCCCATTTATACATTTGTTACTTTTCAATTAAGTAACAAAGAAACTTAAAAAAAAAAAAAGATTTGCTATACTGTAGCTTACAGATGAAGCCGAAACATAATCCTCATAATCATCAGTCCATTACTCTTTTACAATTTGAATTTTTGTGTGAAAGACACAGCTCCTATAAGTATATCATGAGAAGCCATTTGCACATTCATATACCATTATACTATCAAAATAATAAGAGGTAGAGAAATGGAATTTAGAGGGATTAGTGAAAAGAGAAGCTCTCTTTGCAAGTAAATGTGATGCCTCATATTTTATTTGAAGAAAGTGCTGGACCACAGACTAATTTCTTAAAAATAAATTTATTTTTGCAAGTCACAATTAAATAATTATTTTTGCTATCAACTATTAAGGAAGCTTCTTTCTTGATATTAAAATTTTAATTCATCATGATATTGAAGGAAAAGAAGGAGATCTTATTGGACCAAACTAATAATATAAAGGAGAAATAATAACGGGACATTTCACTTCACATACTGAAATGCATGAATCTGAAGCAATTTCAAAAGAGAACTACCAAAGTTTGTAGTAAGCCAGAAAGAAAGCCTTTACCATCTGCTCATCTCACTTGGCTGTTGTGGGACTATTCTGTGGCACCCTCATGTTCATCTACATGAGGCCCAAATCTTATCATTGTTTGGGCCATGACAAGGTGGTCTCACATTTTTACGCCATCCTCAAACCTCTGTTGAACCTCCTTATATACAGTGTGAGGAATAAAGAAGTCAAGGGGGCCTTTAGGAAGTGGCTAGAGAAACATTTAATGCGCAATATCGAACAATAAACTGTCAAAATTGTGGCAACCAAATTTGATTCAGGTTACATTCCCAAAATGTTATTTTATTTTTCCTATTTATATTAGTCAATCATGTTTTATTAAATTCTGTTGCTCTCACTTTTTCAGTATGCCTGCATTGTCTTCCTATATGTTTTCATTTTATGTTTGGTAAATAAATTAGAAATTATATTTTTTTCTTGTCATACCTTGTTGTTGTATTTTTTATATGAACTTAGGAACTTAGCAATAAGAATTAATGATTGAGATACTAGCACACAATAGATTACACAGCAGCCATATAATTTATATTATTTGATATATGATGATTATTACTAATGATGATGGGATAGATTATTTGATAATTGCATAATAAATCTGAGAAAGCAATGTAGATCTTTACTTCAAATAATTAAGGTATAATTTGAACAAAAAAACAAAAATCCGTGTGAATATTTTATGTAAAATATATAAGGAAACAGCAGGAAATATTTTTCAAAATGTTTGTTGGGAAGGCTTTCTGAGTCTATGTGAGATTTAAAAAATGTGTTAAGTAAAAACTAAGCATATTTGACTACATATACTTTAATTATTATGAAAATATGCATATCACATATGAAAGGAAGAAAATAACACAAATTAAAAAAGAATTTACACATGATGAAATTAGCCACCTAGGTAACGTAGGATAGGTTTATTGATAATTGTAATTAAGAGCAAACAGTGCCAAGTAACTTTCTCACATGCTAAAATTAATAGATATTGACTTGCCCTTAATTTTTATGCAGATAAAAACAAATAAAACTGATTACAAAGAAATCCTCACAGGAGCAAGTATGAGATCTGTTGTTCTTAAGGATGAGATATTCTCTGAAAACTCTTATAATCAGTGATATAAAAACTATGTGACTTTGTTTTGTTTTATTTATAATTCAGTACCAGACAGACCTACATATTTTGTTCCGTAGGAGATCTGAGTTTAGAAATAAAGAAAATGCAGTTAAAATAATGTCTTGCCAAAAATACTTGATATCTGAATTTTAACAATGTGTGAAATACCACATCTCTTTCATTCACTGATCATATTAACTCAAAATATCGTATCTGCTCTGCAAGGATTAGAAAAAACAAATGAAAATGCCCCTCCACAGTTTAAACAAATAAAGGGTTTTACTCCCAATATGATGTCAGAGAGTTGCATTTTCCATCTTTTAAGTTGTAATGCTAGAATAGAAGTTGACATCAGACCAACTTTCTCTTCACTAAATTAAATGAGTTAAGTTGGAGTAAAACTAGAGAAAATATATATGAATACATGACATCACAAAACATGAGTTTCAATCACAATTCAATCTAAATGAATACAACATAGGAAGTAACCATACAGTCCAGTCCTAGTCATCAGTGATTATATGCCTGAGCCACCCATAATTTGAAAAATGCTTACGTAAATATATTTGAGTGATAAATATATAATTATTTATGAGCATAGATTACTTCATGAAATCACAAACTCTGAACTACAATATAGTAAAAACATGCTTATTTATATCAGATATATATTTCATGCAGCTTAGTTGCAAAGAATGGCTACCCTTGCTTATTTAGAGTCCCTACATATCATTCAAGGGTTGTATTAGGGAATTCTGAGAGTTAATTGAAATGATATTTCCTATTATTTAAAGAACATTATAACAAAGGTATCTGTAAGAGATTTTATTTTCCAAGGATTACTGCAAAATAGCACCAGCCCACAATCTCCACTAAAACCTTGCCACTCCTTGTTGATATTTGGAGTCCATGTCACTTCCCACTGAACCTGGGTAGATAGGCCTTTTTGACATCTT
>JAQZBX010048008.1:0-20311 GCA_029593785.1 Cabassous unicinctus | reverse complement strand
AATAAAATAATGGAAAAAAAAAAAAAGAGAGAGACAGTCTCTATTTAGTAATTAATATATACAGTCCAGTGTGATATTTGAAACTGTGAAAGAAATTAATTGCAAGTTCAAGTTTCTCCCTGCCCTGATTAGGACTTGCTGGCTTCTAGCTGAACTCCTGCAAATGAGAAAGGGGACCTGGTAAGCTTCTCCTCATTGTCCCTGCCTACCACTTCTCACTCTGACTGCCTCTGACTCCTTCATGGTTGAAGCCTGGCAAGAACAGATTTTGCTTGACTGAAACTCATGGAATCATGTCTCTGGCCATGGCTGATGCTTGGACTGGATCTTTTCCTTGCTGATGAGTTCCCTGGAAATTACTGTCTTGGGTATCCCTAACGTCGGTGCCCTTGCTATGGAGGATACTTTCCCTTTACCTGGCATTGTAAACCTTTACCCCTAACATTATACCTCCATTCTCTTTATCCTGAGGTCTCCTCTTCCTGTACAGGAAGCCCTGCCAGAGAGTATGTATGAAAACAACCCTGAGCTGACATCCCTCTTGTAGGTAACACTTTTGGTCATGGAAAAACACAAACCTTTGCCATTAGTGTCATTGGTGGAGGTGCAGATGTTCCCCAGATGTGGTCCTATGCTCTGGTGCCACAAATCTCTTCAGCCTTAAGTCATGCATCCATCCACTGACTCCAAGTGGACTCCTTGAAGGTTTCCTCACAATGAGTAAGATGAGAGAAGAGCCCCTGTTACTCCTTCCCAATGGGCATGGGCTATGAACACAAAGCCCTTAAAACTCTCTCCAAAGTAAACGTACCCTTAATTTCCATCTTTCTGTACACTTCAGCATTAATTCTTTATCTTAAAGTGGCTGTTTGTGGCTATGATCAGAAAATTATGATTTCTGATTACCTCTTTCGAATGTCTGGTTAAAGGTGGTCTAGCATAGGAGATTGTTGCTACCTGTTGTCTTAGGACCTCAGCTAAACCAAAGTCAGAAAGTTCCCTATTCTAACATGCTGGTATGAGTATATTTATAAATATGATGGTACGAGTGCATGTATATGTTCAATATATACATGTGTATATGCTCTCTCTCTCTCTTTCTCACATATACATATAATTTGTGTTTGTATCTATACATTTCCTTATTATACAAGCATTTATGGAGTTGCTTCTTAGTGGAAACACTATCTTAAGCACTGGGGTTGGGGATACAAAGATGAATAAGGGATAGTTTATTCTCTAATGGTGATCTTAGTGTGGTCAGGGTGATATCAAAGAAGATAAATAAAATGTAATATGAGAAATGTTTTACTAAAGCTGTGCCAGCTACTTGAAAGACAAGATATTAGCTGTCGTGGAACAGAAAGTCTGGCCAAAGAAGCACCATTAAACTGGGATAGGACAAGGTAAGGATCTTCAAGGTAATGCATAGTAACTAGAACTCTACCCTATAGACAGAGGAGCAGAGCATTCCTGGAAATACTGACGAAAATATATGTGTAAAGTCACTTTTGTGTCATTATATTGATCCAACATTTAGGGTTTCCTGCTTATTGTACATCCCTCTGCTATCCACTTCAATTGTGTAATACATTCTGAAAATGTCTTGCTTGCCATATGTTACCATAAAGGAGCCTGACTTTAAGAAACCAGCCCAATCAGACAGCTGTATATGTTAATCAGGAATATTATTGTCCTCTAGAATACAGACAGTTTTGAGTAAAATTGTATTGGGAGACAGCTTAGTTCATGTCTCCACATTTTTAAAAAAACATTTTGTTTTTCATCAAAATTCAGCAAAAAAGGAAATCTTAATTGAGTGTCTTATGACTGTGCAGATGAAAATCTGCAGACTCCAAGAAAATCTGCTCTTGAAAAATCAGACGAATTGTAAGGAAAATTTGCTTATATGTTGAGAATCTACTAAAAAACTGAACAAAATTCAGGATCGCATAATTTGCATAAATAGAACAATGATTTAAAAAATGAAGGAATTTTCTTTCGGTTTCTACATGTCAGTGAAACTGAGTCCATTTTTTTTCATTGCTTTTTGTGAGTTTAATATAGAAATATTTCCCATGGGCTGCATTACTTTAAATTTCTTAAATTATTCTTATTTATTCTTATTGATTATAAAGGCCACTGACTCCTTAAATTGTTTTACATGTGTATATATAGACTAATATTAACATTTCAATGTTTGGTATTAATCTTTCATGAAAGATGTTGTCCTATTGTACTCTTTTGATGTGGAAGACAATTTATCAGTCATTAAGATGGTAATGACATAAAAATTTTGAAGCATAGATTTTCACATTTACTTTAGGTTTAAGAGTAGATTTACTATGATTATTGTCCTGACCTGAACTGGTTTGGTTGTCTGAGGACTTGGGTTTGGGATTCACAGGAATTTTTCAGATATTTTAGGGTTGACTGCAAATTAAAACCACATCTATTTAGATATCCTGAAAGTACTTCTTAACAAGAATTCCAAGAGAACAGTTGTAGTAAACTTGAAATATATGGAAGTTTAAGCTGAAAGTATGAAAACTGAGAAAGACCCTTCTAAGTCTATGTTTAAACATTGGTGTATATACAACATCCTGGAACTAAATTTATCAGATTTCAATTCATAAATGAAAATATATTACAGCACGTGAAATTTCATTTCTTTGTAAAATAAGAAATATAGCAGGGAATCGATTCCTGTGGCACTCTATCATCTGCTCATGTGACATTGCGGAGTCTTTTAGGAAGATTCTTTCGGTAGCACACCCTAGTGTTGTTCTCTGGCAGAGAAGATGGCATCACTGTTTGCTAAAATGACAGTCTTATAAAATTCATCACAATAGTTTATATACAGCGTTACAGAAATCCACCTATTCCCTAAATGGAACAAGGTGCTGCTAAAACGATGTGGCAAGGCCAACTCTATCATATGCCTAACATGGGCTGATGATTTACCTTTGCAAAGGAAAGGTCAGGAAAAAGAGGAAGATGGTGAACCTATTTATTATCCAGTTATGCTTAAAACAAGCTTTTTTTCACTTTCTTCCTTCTTCTATTTTTTAGGCTTCTTTATCCTCCCATATTCACCATAACCTTTTAATTTTGTGTTATCTACCAAGGAGCCAAATGTTAGCTTCTATGAAACATTCTCTTTTAACACTTCTACCTCTCATTTTCGTCCAATTTTTTCTCTTTTTTGCGTATCATTGAAATGTTCTTGTCTCTTCTCATTCAGCATTCTTCCCTTGGTTCTTTTCTCTTCCAGGTTTATATAGTTCCCCATGTTGAACTTGTTCATCCTCATATCTGCAACAGGTATCTCTATGCCATGAATACCCAAATATATAAGTCCATTGCCGCTCTCTCTCCTAAACACCAGTACAGTTTGTCCAACTGCTTACTAAACATCCTAATTTCAATTCCCACAGGTACCTCAAGCATAACAAATACCAAGATGAACAGGGTATTGTTCTGTCTATACTTGTTTCCACTGGGTATTGCGATTCTTCTTTAAAAGCATAATGGATTCCAACAGCCTGGGTACTTCCATGCATGTGACTAAGGTTGAGAGCCACTGAGTTCTGAGTGTTTTTGTCAATGTTCTCCTCTCTTCCAACAATGACATCCTCACCATCAAAATTTTCAGGTATCCACTCTAATTCCATCACTACACTGGATTCCAGACCCTTGAACTAATTCCTCCAAAACTCTTATCCTGCATTCTGAGACATCTACTCCCATGTTCAACCTAGATCTACCAATCTTCAATGACTAATGACTAATTCCCATCCTTCTAGTTAACTTTCTGTAGTGCCTCAACTCTAACAATTTCTCAAACCTCCCAGGACCTCTCAATAATTATTGATCCTACCTACTTTTTATTGTCCTTCCTTCCCTTCATAATTTTTGTTGTCTGCTACAGTAGATTGAATTATGTAACCCAAGAAACAGATATTCTTAATCTTAATTCATGTCCTTATGGCTTTGAACCCTTTGTAAATAGAACCTTTTGAAGATGTTATTTTTAGTTAAGGTGCAGACTCCCTGAATCAGGGTGGGTCTTACTTCATATTACTGGAGGTCTTATAGAGCCAGAAGCTAGAAGTCAGTGGATAAACCAGAAAAGCAGAAGAAAGAAGAGAGCATTGCCATGGAACAGGGAAGTCCAGGGACCCACAAAGATCACAGCAATCAGCACCAGAATGCCACAGGCTTTGGGGAGAAAGCCAGCCTTTCCAATATCTTGATGTTGGACTTCTGAAACACGAGCCAAAAACCAACTTTTGGTATTTGTGATTGCAACTCAGGCAAACTAAGACACCTGCTTACCCAGTTTAAGTTACCTTGTTAGTCATTGTGATCACAGCCCACATATACCCTCAGCTTCTTCTCCCCTCACTCCTTTTATGGACTGGCAAACACACCACCAATTAGATACAGCCCTTCATCTATTCTCACCTTGGTGAGAGGAAAAACAATCACATGGCTTTTCTGACAAATCTTTAAATCTGTGACAGCCAAACTCCAGTAGTTCCCAGAACTGCCTGAAAATTCCCCTCAATTTCTGCAAGGTATTCATGCTCTCAATCTTAGATAAATATTGCATACATTTCCTACTCTCCCAAGCCTCTATGACATTATCTCTATTCTAATTTTTACTAGAAAACAGACGCAACCAGAAAAGAATTTCTACCTTCTCCTTCATTCAAATGTACCAAGTTATGTTATCTGCATTTAAAACTAGATACTCAGCCTCTTGGGGTTCTCTTCCTACTTCACTCCTTATCCATCTTTCTTAATGAATTCTCTTATCTTCCCTACTTCTATACATAAAGGTGTCTTAATCCTCGTATTCCAATGCCTTGGTAATGGCACCTAGTCCCTTAGCATTACTGTTGGTATAGATGTGATCAATCATAAATATGTATTTCCAGCCTGATCTCTCTCCTTGATTCCAGACTCAAGTATTCATCATTCATCAGCATTTCCACTTAGATATTGTGGAGGTTGTTAGGATTGTTCATAAATACGCTCCTACTTCTGGGTACATGGTAAGATTGCATTTCTCTGAATCCCACCCCACCCCCACCACGTCGTTGAGTATATATGACATATTTTGCCCAATCAGCTGTAAGTAGGACGTGTTCTATGTCATTAACATCAGAAGCCTTAAGGAACCAATGCATAGTAGCCATATTCCCTTTCGTGCCTTTGCCGTCTGTCAGGGGAAGCATGTTTCTGGATGTAGCTCCCATCAGAATGCATCTCAAATTTAACGTCTATAAACCAAATCCTTGTCTTTCCTCTCCAAACCTGATCTGCAGGGCAGTTGAGGTTCAAAAGTGCAAAAGGCCACAGTCTTAGCCACTATACTACAATGGAGAGTGTTATGGCTAAGTATGAGATTTAAAGACATTTTTCGATAATCAAATACAAAATATATTAAAAATGTAATTGGAAGCATGTGCTAATGATCTAAGCATTGTAAATGCATTTTTACTCAATCCTTGTTAAATCTAGGCAGTAATAAGGATTATGTCATTATTAAGGTAAATTCTTAAGAGATTTACCTTAAGAATTTGATAAATGCCAAATCCATGATTGCAGTTATCTTAAAATAACTCACTCAATTAGTTTTAAGTGCATGTAGAGGGAGCAGGGCATAGGAATGGGATCATTCTGTATGAATGACGGATTGCTCTTGGCATGCTAACGAGAGCTGTAAAGTCAGAATGGAGGATGTCGGCATGCACACACACCATCACACAACAGCTGCTCAAAATTGGAGAGAAAAATAATGCCAGGCAAGAATGAGGAAAGCCAGACTAGAATTTCAGAATTGTCAAAAGCCTAGAAAATGCTCAGAGAAAAAAGGAAGAAGGAAATGAACCAAGAACTAAATATTTGAGGAAGGCATTCTGTGCAAAAGACTAAATGCCTTAAATTGTTTATCTAAAATACCTAAAAATTGGGAACAAAATATTTTGATAAGATACTGAGTTTAACTGTGGAAGGTGTCTGTTTGCCTCAGAGAAAATCCAGATACTGGACGTGTTTCATTAACAAATAGTTCCTTCTAGTCAAAATTGTTTATGGAAAAGGCATGTTTCTATAGTTCACATGACATAATCTAATTATATTCACATTTTATAATCTAAAATATTTACAGTCCCTCCCCATGGCAGGATCAGGAGACAGGAAATTTTTCTGCCATTTGTGCTTTTATTCCAGACAGACTACCTGAGTTCCAGCCCCTGCTCCTCCTGACCAGCTGTGTAAACTTGGACAAGATACTTAACTAAGCATCATTTTCCACATGTGAAAGGGGAGAACAGTGATACCCATCTTATTAGCTTATAAGGAGGAAGTGAGATCATCCAAGTGATCTGCTCTGTACTATGAACTAACAAGTAGTAAGCACTCCATAAAGGATGACTATTGTAACTAGGTATAGATTCTGGATTCTAGAAGATATGATCAAGTGGAAAAAAAGGAAAATCCAACTTCAGTGGAAAAGTCAAATGAGTTTAAACAATGATGGAAGGATTAAGAAGAGGAAGTGATCCCATTTATTGGCCAGAACTTTATGGGAAATGCTGCAAAAGAATGGAAGAGCAAGTGAGGAATTCCCAGGTATAGATATCCACAGAAGGGGAAAGAATGACTTTCTCTCTCTCTGCCCATTGTAGCATCATCCAGGGGTGGTGATTCAACCCAGCTGGCATTGAGTCCAATCATTCCCTCAAGTTGGAAGTCTAGTGTTCCCAGCATTCAAAATCCTGTGGCAGGACTAAAATGGAGGAAAGTCATTCACTCATGGTTTGAACTGAGAATGCTTTTGGCAAGATTTCTACTTGCCTTGGTTTCATATCAGTGTTTAATAAATTAATGCATCCATTTTTAAAGAAGGGGAGCAGATTTTCATTTCCAGGGCTCTGTAAAGGTAGTCCCCTTGGGAGCACCAACTCCAACAATCATTTTTGAGATTCTTAGTTTGGAAATGCCTTCACACATTCCAACTGATAACATTTTTAATCTCTTGTAGAAGATTGATTTTTTTCCTTAATTAGAATCCATCTGAAATAAATATTGATTATGCTAGCTACTATAATATTTTAGGTTTAAGACTAAGTATTTCTCTAATGAAATGTGACATTTTAAAAAATGATTATTCTCAGTTCTGATACTTTGAACAATTATGTTCATTTGGGTTGTACATATTTTGGTATGTTGATTAACCCACTTATATTTATTTGATAGTTTCATTTTTTATATGTCTATGATGAGAAATTTAAATACATGATATGATTATTGGAGAGCAAATATATGTAGAATGATGTATCTTATGATTATTACTGCAGGTTGCTTTGTGATTTGGAAACTTTTTGCCAAGACAACAAAATGTCTACTACTTACTGCATAGAGATCATGACAAAATTTCATCACCACTAATTTGATGTAGCATCTGATTTTTCAGGCACCTTCTCATTTTTCTTGTTTTGGCTGTTTCCAGCTAGCTCCTTAAAGACTTCTCCCCTGATCCCGCAGCTCACCAACACATCTGTTTATGATGCAATACCTCATTTAACATATTTGCTTTAGAATTTAAGATTTCAATCCAAGGTGAGATGGGACTCCAAAATCGCATTTAATTCCTTCGGCAACCAACAAATCTGTTACCACATTTTAAAACCACAGAAGGTTAAAATTAAAACAAAGTTTAGTAAACCCTAAAGAAAAGCAACGATATTTTTGTGTGGCTCAAACTGCTGACTATTCCCTGTACCTTTTTAATTTAATCGTGCTTGGTAAGTCTCAGGCTTAGAATGTGTAGGAAATACTGTATATTACTGGTGATTTAAAGGATTTCCTTGGGTAGTATAGATTAGATTAGATTTTGGCCGTAAGTCTGAGTTTAGAGTTTACGTCTTACCTAAGAAATCAGTTTCCTCCCTCCCTTTCACCCTCTAGGGCTTTTGGGAAAAAGCCATGTTGCCTATTGCCTAATCCATATGGCTCAGTTCTGAATAATGAAAATTATTTTAAGTGATCTAGTAAAGAAGACACTAGTTTGAGTGCTAATCCTGACTTCAGATTCTAATTTCACCACTGATTGTTTTTGTGGTTTTGTCAAGTAACTAATGTGCTTTCCATTTTACTGTCCTCATCTGTCAAAGGATTGTGTTGATATGTGATCACATATGAAAGGTGCCTAGCAGTGATTAGGGTTGTGTGGTTTTATTTTCCAGTGTCAATAAACATTAGCTTCCCTTCCCTCATTCAGGCTATGAAAGAGGGAGGGATGATGTCACTTTCTTCTTGGGATCAGAATCCACTTATCAGCATGGACTTTTTACTTGGAATAGAATATGGACCTTTTAAGATTCTAGTTCAGTGCCAACTTGGATAATTCAAATTTTGATTAACATCTGAAAAATTAGCCATTTACTGCTTTCTAGAGGTATTTTCTCTAATGTTATATCCATCTGATGTTCTGGGTGTCAAAAAAGCAGAACAGAATTGTAGCAACCAACAGCAAGGGAAGGAGGGCTTAAGCAGATAAAATTTATATAGAAGAGGAAATCCAATGAGTTGGGCTGAAAAAGAGTATATAGATGGAGTTCATTTTCAGGCTAATTATTATTTAATACAAAAAGCAGTGAGAAGTGGGGAGTGGATGTAGTTCAAGTGGTTGAGTACCTGCTTCCCAGTAACGAGGTCCCGGGTTTGATCCCCAGTACCTCCTAAAACAAACAAAACGAGAAAACCAACTCTTATTGGGGAGCAGATGTAGCTCAGTGGTTGAGTGCCTGCTTCCCATGTAAGAAGTCCTGGGTTCAATCCACAGTACCTCCTCAAAAAAAAAAAAGCAATGAGAAGTAGAGAAGTATGACTGTCAATTAAAAAATAAAGTCAAGTTTTAAAGACACATCAGTAGTGGCAGCATGACTTTCATTAACTTTATTTTCTTTCTTTCAGGAGATTCTTAATTTTTTGTTTCTTTATGCTCCAGCACTCAGCATGATTTGACTTATAAATCAAGCATGCAATAGATGGTATAGATTTATATGTTAAATAATATTCCATATGTAGGAAGAAAGGTTAAAAAATCTTCTATGCACTGATTTCTTTTTTTAATTGCAAATTAAATTATTAGTTTATCCTTATCCTTGTGAAGTCAGTAACAAACCTTATCAGGATGGTACATAAATAGACCTATAGCAGTGTGCCATTAGTCACAAAGAGAAGCATAGCGGAGAGGGAATCAATACACGTATTTCTTAACTAAGGTAATGTAGGCAGCTGCCTACATGCTGTAATTTGATGATGAGATTTTCCTTCCCCAAAATATCCCCACTGAAATTTTAGCACTTCTTTTGGTTAACAATCTAATCCTGGAAAATGTTACTATTCTAGAAGCATTATGACAGCAAGGAAGCTTGCAGACCATAGCAAATGTAGAATTATAGAAAAATATAACCTTAGAGTTGGAAGAGCCCTTTTATGACATTTAGTCCAATTCCTTACCCAATTGTAAAGCCCCTTTTTGTTAATCCTGATGGGTAGCTTTCCAGACACGATGTTCCTAGGAAGTTACCCTCCTCAGAGAACAGATCGCTCTACTGGTGGCTGTCTCTTTATGGTGGGGAGACTCTTCCACCATGATGTATACAGTGATGGCACAGTGATGAAATGCAAAGTGCCAGTTCTTTGGAGATGGAGAGTCCTGCTTATAAACCTTGGTTTCACCATTTTTTTTGGATGTTGAACATGTATGACAAATTTTCAGGGCTTCAAATTATTCATCTATAAAAAGTAGATAAAATCCCTATCTCATAAAGCTGTTGGGCTGATTGATCTAATTTATATAATTGTCTGGTGCAACACCTGGTAGGGAGTTGAAATTTAAATGCTGGTTTATCTATCATCTGTCTGTCTGTCTATCTATCTATCTATCATCTAATCTGTTTCCCACTCTCCTCTCTCTCTTTCTCTTTTCTATTTTCTCTCTTTCTTTAATCCAAAGTGTCTCTCACAGTAACTTCTACTAATTAGTTTTGGTTCTTTCTTCTGTATCCTCAAATGATAGGTCTAATTCTCTCTGCCCTTCTCTCTCTTTCTTTACTTCTTTCCTTCTTTTTTCAATCTTTTTACATCTTGTATTTAGCAAAGATTTTGCTAATCTCTTCCTATGATCTACCAATGTCATAACTACATGAAAATATATGGTTACTTTGACATATTTGAATATATTTGACATTTGTTTTTTCTGAGACTACATGACCAAGTTGTTCTTTTCTTAATACCCACAATCCATCTGGGTGATCAATGATAAGCTATTCTAGAATTTTGCCTGATGTTTAATTGAGCTATTTTTCCTTGAATTATCTTTCTTTTTTATTTTTCAAACTAGGGACAGCACTTACTCATGTTCTTTTTATTTTTCTTCTTGACATGATTATTCAAATATTGCCATTTGCGATGCAATTAATCTGTTGACATAAATTACTTTAAAATATCTACATGGTCCCACCATTTTACTTCTCTATTCCCTATTCTATATTATTTGGTGTGTCATTTCCAGCTCAAAGACTTGTCTCTTATGTAGAGAAAATCCTAATTGTTCTTTCTCCTCTTCATCATCTGTTCCAAACAGTGAGGTTATTCTTTTTTTATTCTGCTTGCCCAAAACATAGTTAAGATAAATCCCTTTTAGCTCTCTGCCATTCTTTTCAAGCCCCAGTTCATGCTGGAATATAACATCCTGAGCACGTGCTCCTGGTATCATAGCTCTCCTGTGTGTTTGTCCTTGGGTACAGACTTCACTCTTCATAGTTTGTACATGTCCTTTAACAACCAATCTACGTAATAAAATGCCCTCTGGACCACTCTGGGTTTCTCAGATACCTCTTCTCTTCTTTATCGTTTGTATTTATATGCGTGGATTTTTAACATTTTTAAATCCCTTCTTTTGTGAATTACAGCATTGGCTTTGGCACCTGAACATGGGATCATGTCTTTCTCTGATAGTAACCACATTGTATGAATGAAGTCGTAGGTAAATTGCACATCTGTGTGGTCATTTTGCTCGTGTCTGTTTCTCACGCTGGACTCTTAACTCTGTGAGCACAATAACCATGACTTTTTCTTACCTTTATTTTTCCCGAGACACATACAAGGCCTAGCACATAGAAGGCATTGAATAAGAATTCATTGAATGCAATTATTGAGTAAATTTTAGCTTTGAGCATTTGCTTGCCCTTAGCATTGCACAAGTCTCAAGTGTTTGCATCTTCTGAACACACAGAATACAATAAATGGTTTTCCTTGTTATGAATCAGAAAATGGTTCAACAAAGTGACACCAGACTTGTTTTCTTTCTCTCACTCTTCCTTTGCTGAAAATCTATTTTCATAACCTTTTGGTCTCAGATGAACTTCAAAGTGCACCACCTGTCTCACTTACATATTCATTTTCTCAACCTATGAATCATTTATTTCCAACCAAGCCTAAAGCAGCAAAACAAAGAGCACACTCCCAGTACCTGATCATTGCCTCATCCATATGAGTAGACCAGATGGATTCAGTGAAGGTCCAGTAAGACAGTCCCCCAACTCAGTTATCTGGACATTGTGCAGAAAGGAACAGATGTAACTGAAGGACAGCAATTAGTTTACCACAGCTGGACAGGAGAGAAGAGCTAGTCTTGTCACTATTGGTCAACTTGGATAGACCACCAAGTTTCTCTTGGTTTATTTTTCAGATATTCTTAAACCAGGAATATTTTCAAAACTAAGGAAGAAAGGGAAGAAAGAAAAATCCTGCTGAATATAATTTTAAAAATTATTCCAATAGATTTTTAAAGACTTACCCATGTGGAAGGAATTGACTTTCACTAAAACAATTTGGAATGAAGTTAAGATAAAGCTGCCAACTTGTGAACTACAGAAAGGGTATTTGGAGTATGAGACTGAACTTAAAACTATATTCAGATATTGTCAAAACATGGCAGACTAAGCTAAAGCTTCCTTCCTAAAACATACATTAGTAAAATCACACAAAAAAGTAGATATTTGAGCTCAAAAGAAAATATATCCCCAGGAACCATGAATAAGAGTAACCTGATACCCCCTCAGGAGTTTCTGACCTGGTGATCTGGGCTGAACCTCAGGGGCCCACTCAGGGACTGGAATCAGGCTGTTAGCCAATTCTATTGTACTCTCCTTATCCTTAAGTCTTTAGAGATGGAAAAGACACAGACAGTTGTTTGCTCTTATATAGGAAATAGGGTAACTGTGCTCCCTGCTTGAGGCATCGGTAGGGTTTGGGACAGTCTCCAGTGGAGGAGAGCATGTTGTTGGGTCAGCAGAGGTGTGGCCACCTGAGAAGACTGAAGACTGAGGCATTGCCAAGAGCAGGAATCGCAGAGAAAGCCACAGAGTAGGGTGCAGGGTGAGCCCCCATAATTTGGCCACTTAGAGCTCATGCCAAAATATGAGAATGCAATAAAAGTATTTCTTTATTTTGAAGTCACAGACAAGTGAGGCTTTATATATGGGGGGAGGGGTTTATGACCTAGACTCTGGACTGGAAACAACCTTAGCATCCTTCTGCTTTATAGATAGTGGAACTGAGTACCACAAAGTTTCTTCTATGCTCTGGAAAAGCTGATGCTATGACTCTGATTCCTCACTTCTCATCTGTGGTCTTTTCTCCACACTGCACTTAATTTGAGGCTGAATGACCAATTGCAGGGATCATATGGGATGCAGCATGGCATGTGAAGCTAAGAGCTTGACCTCTGGAGCCAGCTACACTTAGTTCAAAGCTAGGTCCTGTCCCTTTCTAAAAGAGTGACTCTGGATAAGTTATTTAACTACCTGTGCCTCAGTTTCGTCATCTGTAAAATAGGGATTGTAATAACACTGAACTCATACAGTGGTTAAGAGGGTTAAAACAGTTGCTACATGTTAAGTACATAGAAGTATATATAATTAAGTATTCAAAAATGCTATAGATTATGAGTCATAACTTAGCTCCAACCTATCTTTCCTGCCTCATCTCTCCTACTTCTCCCTCTCCTGTCACCCAGTGTTTTGCCATGTAAACCTTCTTTGTGTCTCCAGAAAACACAGCTTTTTCGTGCCCCATGATATTTTCTCTGCCCAAAATGATGGCTGCTCCCTTGTATATATCTCAGTTCTCAGGTAGAATGTATCTTTCACTTCAAAGCCTTCCTCAAACTTTCTCCCCCATCCCCACCCCTGCAGTTAGGTACTCTGTCTTTTGTGCTATTCACCACACTTTATATATGTTTTATCTAAGCACTTTCCATATCAGATTATAATTATGACACCAAGAATCTGGCTTCCCATATGGCTGTGATTCTCTTGAGGGTAGAGCTATATTTTAATGGTACTTCTAGGCCCCATATTTTGTACTTAATAGTACCTCCATAAGTGCTAATTTCAAAAGAATAAATAAAGGCCTGTGCAGGCCAACCTTTCTAAATTGGAAACACTCCAAATTGTACACACACATACACACACACACAAACACTGACCCATGTTTGCCTTGCATATCTTCTCAGTATTTATCATTAACATACTATATATTTTATTTATTCCCTTTGTTTATTGTGATTATATATGTTAAATACTTAAACCTCTGCATGGCACACACAGACCTAATAAATATTGTCCATTATTGTGTTGTTGTGGTGGTTCTCAGTTATTAATTATTAGTTGCTTTGTCATTCTGAATAGTGATATTATTTGTATTTCTTGTGGTTCTTTTTGTTGTTACTGTGCTCCTTTCGTACTAAATGGTAAAAGTAAGGGAATAGACCATTTCTTGCACTTTATTAAGTTCTGTTCTATCGAAGTACAATTGATATATTTTGCTAAACATAGTTAGCTCATTTTTTTTTTTACACAGAGATTTCTTATTTTCAAGTGGATGTTTTGGATGAATGCAAGCTAGGAACCAAAGGCCCAATTTTTACCAGCTGTGTAAGATGCTTCTTCACTTTAAGATAGGGGTTGGAAAAATGAAGGGCAGCTAATGTGTGTTGACTCCAGACTGGATGTGGCCCAAGAGTTCTTATCACAACCTCTCAGAGCAGCAGTTTCCCACCATTCAGAGTTAACATGCAAGCTGACACCCATAGGTCCTCCACGCATGGCTGTGATTCGCTGTTGGTCAGTCATTCTCTTCTGTACAAATGAATAACACAAAGAAGCATGCCCTTATCTCTACTGGAGCCATAGCATTCTACTCAAAACTTCTCATAGGATCCTTCTAAAATGTTTTCTTTTTTCAGCTTAATCCTCTCTTTAAAGCTGCCCATACTGAATGCTACTGCAGGACCAAGGGAAAGGTCAGATCGGTCTCCACCTCAGGTATATTATTGCCTAAAGGAAAACAAAGTTTTCTGTTCTTGTTTTTATAGATCCAGAGTCATACCTGTTCCCTCAGGGACCATAGTGTGGTGAAGACAGTTTTCCTTGTGGAAAAGAAGTGCTTGGGTTCCACTTTTCTCTGTCTATAGAATGGGGAAAGATATTGGTTTCTTTCATCAAACATGTTGTGAAGCTTAATTAGCTAGTGCCTTTAGAAAAAAGGAGATAAACAGAAAAGCTCACACAAGCCCTTTCATTTTGTGTAGCCCTTTTCTTTCTTTCTCTTTTTCTTTTTCTTTCTTTCTTTCTCTCTCTCTCTCTCTCTTTCTTTCCTTCCTTCCTTCCTTCCTTCCTTCCTTCTTTCTTTCTACCTTTTCTTTCTTTCTCTTTTTTGCCTTTTAAAAATTTTATTAGAGCAGTGTAGGCTTACAGAAAAATCATGCAGAGTTCAGAGATCCCATATACCCCTTCCCACATATAGTTTCTCTATTAACATTTTGCATATGTGTGGTAACTTTATTACAATTTATAAACCAATGTCATTATATTTATATTATTAGCTATTGTCCAAAATTTAAATTACTACAATACATTTTGTGTTGTACAGTTCTTTGTGTTTTTAAATTTTTTTCCAGTAACATATATACAACCTAAAATTTCCCATTTTAACCACTTTCAGCTATACAACTCATTGGTGTTAATTACTTTCATATGTTGTGCTACCATCACCACTATCCATTACCAAAACTTTTCCATCACCCCAATCAGAAATTCTGTACTAATTAAATATTAACTCCCCTTTTCCCACCCCTACCTCTGCCTCTGGTAACCTGTATTCTAGTTTCTGACTTTACAAATTTGCATATTCTAATTACTTCATATGTGAGATCATACAATATTTGTCCTTTTTTATTTGACTTATTTTATTCAACACAACGTCTTCAGGGATCATCCACGTTGCAGCATGTGTCAGCGCTTCATTCCTTTTTATGGCTAAATAATAATCCATTTTATGTATATACATTTTATATATCCATTCATCTGTTGTTGGACACTTGGATTGCTTCCACATTTTGGCAATTGTTATTAATACCACTGTGAGCTTTGGTATGCAAATATCTGTCTGAGTCCCTGCTTTCAATTCTTTGGGGTATATACCTAGAAGTAGGGTTGCTGGGTCATATAGTAATTCTACGTTGAACTTTTTGAGGACCAACCAACCTGGAGTGAACCTTTTCTAACCTGCTCATTAGAGGTCATTTCTTCCATGGAAATTCTTGAAAGCTTATACAACTTGCAATTTACGAGATACTTTTCCATATTTGAATGCAGGCAATAGCTAGTTTGCTCTGTAGTTATTTTTAATTTTAAAGTTGTACCTCCTTACAAGCTTTCATGTATTTTCATGCAAATGGGAGATGGTAAAAGAAGATGGGTGTTTTGAGAACTATGACATGATCAGCATGCAGACCAGAATCATGAGCTGCTACCACCACCAGCAAAACCATAAGCAAAATTAAAAATTTTAAATTAATTTTAAAAATTTTGAAGAACTATACATACATTTAAGCACAGAAAAATACGGTGAAGGAATCTTCTGTTGTAGAAACTCTGGATAACTGTAGAAATCTCACATTTAGTCAAACAATTCTACTCAATTCAATGAATCCTCACTCTAGCCTTAAATTGAATTTAGTTGGCACATCTGTTACATAATGTGTTTTGATTACACATGACTGCTAAAATTGTTTACAGAAGGCTTCTCACATTCCCTGGAATGGTGGCCTCTCTGGGTTTCTATGTGAAGAATTAGTTACAGTTTGTAAATGCTACAGCTGCATGGGCACATTAGTGTGACCGTATGGCTCTGGGGTTTGCCACTTGATACTCTGATGGGGAAACTCTCTAGGGAGAGTTCTGGCCCATGAGGGAACCCCAGAAGGAAATGATCTAAGAACATTTCTGTCCTGTATTACTTAATTCAACTCTGAGGAACAAGTCACTTTCTGGGTCCCTCTTCTACCTTATTTTTCTTTCCCAATTTAAATAATTGCATACATAGTGCTTTAATCACTGGACTGTCAAAGGCTTTTTGACATTTGTAATAGAAGATTCCAACATTCTTTTCTTAAGCTAAGAATTATATCTAATGATACCCACATAGACACATACACATATATTACTTACCCATTATATGTAAGAAGCACATGTAGGAATTACATCATATATATGTATGTTCATGTGTGTATATATACACACACGTATGTATATCTTACCTGCTTTTTAGTGAACTCTAAAAGTTGCCCTAAAATAATTATATGAGAAATGAAAGATTGGTAAATTATGAAAAGAGAAATGTAATATAGTAAATTGAATTCATATATGAATGTTTACTTTGCACGTTACTATTTTGTCCTGATGGATTTAAAAATAAGAATAAGTTCAACAGCTTTCAAAAAAAGCAGGAAAGAATACATGTACATAACTAACAATGTAATATAAAGGAAAATTGCAACTAAAGAACAAAGTCCTATGAGTGCATAGAAGGAAAGGGAACATTTCATAGAAGAGGCATCATTTGAGCTAGGCATGAATAAGGGATGCCTTTTGATGGTGGAAATGCAAGGGAAGGGCATGATAGGAAGAATGAACAGCAAGAGTTAAGGTGTGGAGACAGGAAGCCTTCGACATACTGAAAACGTGCTTGTGTGGACTATAAGGAGCAAGCCAGAGGAGAGGCTTATAAGGTAGACCGATTATTTGTTAACCTAACATATAGTTCCTTACCTGTAAAATGGATATATAAATAATTTTACATACTTTGTGAGATTGTTGTAAGGATTAAGTGAGTTAAATCCATGTGAATTTCTGGATATCAGAAACATAGAAATCACTCAACAAATGTTAGCAACTGCTACTGCCTTGTCAATTATTTTAAATATTCCACAGAACTTGAAAGGTGTATTTCTCTATTTAGAATAATGATTAATTTATATTTATTAGATCAATCTTATATTTTTCACATCTTCTGTATTTACTAATTTGATCAATTGTGATTTAGACTAGGAATCAGCAAACTACAGATATTGGGTAAGCCCACCTGTAACCTGATTTTGTAAATAAAATTGTATTGGAACATAGCTACACCCTTTCATTTACATAGTATCTCTGGCTGCTTTCATGCTATGAGGGCACGATAGGGTGTTACAGAGACTATATGACCTTTAAAGCTAAGATATTTATTATCTGGCCCTTTAGAGAAAAAGTATGATCAACCCTCATATAAAGAGGCAAACTTAAGTTTCTTGTTACTATTTTGCTTCTGTCAATTTCATCTTGTACTTACAGAAATATTTAATGCTTGTATTTTGGCTCTTTGTTACCTGATTTCCAAAGATTCATTGTGCCCCTTAATTTTTATCATTTTAAAGGGCCACTCTTCTTCTAGTCTATTTGTATTTTGCAGTGAAATTTAACATTGTCTGATATCTGTTTTCTACACCTGCTTTCTCTGTTTGCATCCTTCAGCCTCTTACAGACACCCTGCTATGGTTGTAGCTCTTTCTATAAAGCAAACACCAGGGTTTTGTTTTTTTTTTAAAGTAATGTGATACAAAGCGAATTTATCCCATTGCCTAGATTATTATAATTGCTATACTTAATCCTCTCATTTTAATTTTTTATTTGTCCTTGTGTCTATCTTTTGTTCTATGTGGTATGTGTATGTGTGTGTAGGTTAGAGTCCATCTGCATACAGCAGAAACCACTCCAGCTAGTTTAAGTAGAAGAGGATTTATTACCAGGTAATTCAGTGGTTTATAAAATTGTTGGAAGGGCTAGACAAACAGGCTCTGGGCAGAGTTACTTGCCCCTGGGGTTGCCCTGCCTCTGCCACAAATGTGATTGAGAAACCTGCAGTGATGTCTACAGGAAACTATTGAAATTGAAAGATGTGATGATGGCATTGACTTTGCCACAATCTGGAAAACGGCCATTCCCACTGTGGCTTGTCTTCTTTTTTAGGTCACAGTGATTCTGCTGTGATCTATATTGGACAATGCATGCTTGTACTCTACCTCTCTCTTAATTCGGTTCCATGTTCAAGTCTCAGTGAATGCATGTCTTGTACATCCTAAATTATATCTGGAACGCTAGCATAGGGAAGTCTGGGAAATGTAGTTTTTAGCTGTCTGTTTGCTGCAATATAGGGAGACTTTTAAAAATACAAGAATGTTGAACAAGCCCATCTGCCATATCCATCACCTTGTGTTCTTTGCTGCTTTAAATAATATGCATAGCTTTGAATAATGTAGATAAGTTTAAATAATATACATAAATTTCTATGTCTTGATTTATTGATATTAATTTGGACCTCTTGTCTCTCAGCCTCTCAACTATGAAAGATGAAACCACAAGCTCACTTCCACTTCCATGCTTTCTCCCCATCTCTTTAATAATTTCTATTAATCATATTACTATTTTAAAATGGTCAAGGTTTATAATACTCACATTCTGTCCTATAACCATAATTCACACAGTGTTCTACATTTTTACGGATACAATCATACTGACAATCTTTTTATACTACGGTTTTCCAATTCTGAATTATTTAACTTGATATATCTTATGCTTAGCTGTATTTCATTAACTGATACATCTATCTCCACCTCATGGCATATTTGTAAAAATTTTAAATAATGGATGGTACGTACTCAATAAAAGGCCATTCCTAGTATTTTTGCTGTTATTAATAAAGGAAGATGAATTGAAAGGACAAAGCTGAAAGCACACGTAAGACAGTAGTGGAATGCAATACAGGGCACATGGTAAGTGATGAATAAATTTTGGGCCCCATTTTTTTCTGAGCACCAGGAATGCTACATTTGAGTCTTTCCTATGCTACTAACTGACCCTGTGACCTTGAACAAGTTATTTAGTTTAATGGGCCTCAGTTCAGCCAACTATAAATTGAAACACCAGTGCTTGTAATCCTTTTAGCCCTTTACCACTCTATATTGCATTTTCATGACTCCTGGTGGATTACTTGTAACTCTTTTTAGAATCTAAGTTTTCTTTCTCCAGGTGCTCTGAATGTTCCAGACATGCTTTCTGTGTTGTCGGTCGATTGTGTGACAGGCAATGCCAACTAATTCTCATGTTAATCTAAGAACACTATTATTAAAAAAGAAATTCCTGTCATGCATATCAAAATCAAGGAGTAGTGATCTTTAGCTTATCTGCAATTGTAGGCTAGCCATGTCATTGCAGGTTTTTTGTAATATGGAAAATAAAGAAATCATCTTATTTATATGCAAGTCCCAGGGAGTGTTTTGGGAAAATCTGAAGCTATTTTGTATATTTATTTGAAAAAAAAAAAATTGAATGTCATGGAACACAGTTAATATTGGAGTATACTTCTTTTGATGACTTTTAATAGGCTGAAAGTCTCATTAAAATGAGCAAGAATATTGAAACTAAAAAATATGAAATAAGGAAAAATCTCATGCATAACCGAGGGTCATTTTATACGATTATACAGTGGTACAGGCTTGTAAAGGCATGCTCTGGAACATTAAATTGCAACTTATAACTGGATATTATGATGTCAGTTTTCTGAAATGTGACCCATGAAAATTTAAAACACTTAAGAACTAACAGAGCACTGATTTTCTGAATAACCCGTATTCACTGAAATTAGAGGTGGTGGGAACATACCAGTGAAAGTAAATTATTAGGATTTGATGGGAAGACAGTTTTTTAATCTGGAACACAGAATTGAATTTTGATTGAGGTAGCTTCCCAGTGGCAACCATAACCAAGCTTATTTTGGAAAAGTTAAGAGTTATGTGTCTGCATGTTTCCACTAAGTCCATGTTTAAGTGTTAGTTCAAGTAACCATA
>JAQZBX010048007.1:0-20319 GCA_029593785.1 Cabassous unicinctus | reverse complement strand
TCTATATCTCTGGAATAATGTTAGCATTGGTCTGAAGTAGATTGTCATAAAATAAGATATATTCCAAACTTTCAATTAGAATACCTAAAGAGTAATTAAAGGAAAAGTTAAAAATAAACAAATCTATTTAAATGGCACACTGAAAAATAACTTACAAAAATGAAGACAGTCAAGAGGAACAGAAGAATAAACAAGAGAGGAGACAGAAAATAACTAGCAATTTGGGATATATAAATCCAGACTTGACAATAATGCCATTAAATGAGAACTGCCTTAACAGCCCAATAAAAGTTAGAGACGGTAAGGTTGAAAGAAATTTCAAGATCCAACTATGCACTGTCTACAAGAAATCCACCTTAGATTCAAAGCCAGAAATAGGGCAAAAATTAAATGATGGCAAAAGATATACCATTCAAACAATAACCATTAGAGAACTGGAGTAGTTTTATTAATAGGAAAAACAGATGTTACAACAAGAAATATTACTAGAGACAAAGAGGGACATTTCATAATAACAAAAGAATCAATACATCAAGAAAATATAACTGCTGTAAAAATATGCATGTTTAACACTTAAGCCTCAAAATACCTGAAGTTAAACTCTGACACCTCTCTCAGAGATAGCCCTGTAAAAAAAGGGGTGTGTGTGTGTGCAAATTTACTGTCAATCTCCCTTAACTCAGTTCCTCCCACTTAACACTGCCAAGTTCACAGCATTTAGTCTGATTGTTTTAATCATATGTTTATTAATTTGGCTCATGTAGAGCATGTTCCCTCTCTGAATGTCCAATCTATACTAGTAGTATATACAGTAGATGTACAGTGAGTGTTTTTGAATGAAAAGAGTAGAAGAATAAATAAATGAATGGGTGGCATCCCAGTAAAAGGTAGAAAAGCAAGGGAACATAGCATGGTTTAGGAACTGTTACTGGTTGTTCCAAATGCCTTCAGTAGCATTTCTCATGCTGAATTTCTAGAGATGTTAATAGTTTTTCAGTGAAAAATAGGAGTTCAGTACTCAAATTTTCCCTTCTCCATTCCTTTCTTGGATAGTCTCAATGCCCATTACTGTGTTTAAATCCATTTCTTCCCTTTTGCAAACTTAAACTTATTTGACCCAAATTTTATTAAAAACTTGATAATCGTCCCTCAGAAACCTGCTTGAAATATGCTGATCTATAGGGTAAGATAGTTCTGATGAGTTATGGGGGTGTGAGCCTGGAGAGTTGGGTTGCGACCAAGCCATATTGCTGGTATAAAATGTGGAAGAATTTGAACTTTTTTGTGCAGACTACATAAACCATTGAAAGAATTTAGGTAAGGGAGTTATATTGTCTAATTTGCACTTTATAAATATCTGAGGAAGAGTAATTAGGATGATTTGGAGAAAAGCTAGGCAAGAGGCAGGAGAACTTGTGGGAAAATTGTGTCAAATATACAGGCTGTACGTGATGAAGACAGGCTAAGTCTGTGACAAGAAGAACAGGGAGGAGTGAAATTAATAAAACATATTCAGGAAGTAGAGCTGACACATCTTCATCACTAATTGCATCAAAGTTTGAGAGAACAGGACACATCAAGGAAACATTCCAGCTTCTGACTTAGATAATTGGTGTGGCATTTATCCTGACAGGGAAGACGTAAAACTTTGGGAAAAACTTTAGTTTGAGATACCCATGAGAGGCCAATTGGAAGTTTAGATATGGAGTTTAGGAGAGAGTTCTTGGCTAGATGTGAAGAGCAGGGAATCACTTACATATTGATTCAGTTGCAGCCATAGTTTGGATGTGGACACTCAGGAAGAGTATGTAGAGTGAGGGGTATATGGGCAGGAGATTGAACCTTGGGGAACATCAATATGAAAGGGATAATTAGGGGAAGACTACACCAAAAAGGAAGAAACAAAGTGGTAGGAGGGAAACCCATAAGGATGATATGAGTAAGCCAAGGGAGTGGTAGGGAATAATATAATCAAAGCTATAAACAATGATCAGAAATCAGGAAGAAAATATCAAAATGATAAAGAAATGAATGTGTCCATTGCATTTGAGAACTTGAATGTAAATGGTAACCTTAGAAGAGCAGTTTAAGTGGAACAGTTGGCTGAAGTGTGACAAGATCACAGATGGTTGAATTGGAAATCAGGATATGGTGCTAGGAACGGCATAAGACTCATCTAAGAAGATTAGCTCTGAGAGGAGAGTGAGAGGGCAGTATTTAGAGTGGAAGGGGCCTTCAGGGAAGCTGTTATGTTACTGTTGGAAGAGACAAAAAGAGAGGGGAGAGCATGATTATGTGCCAAGGAGAACCCAGAGCGGGTTATCTCCAGAGGGAGATATCTGAGGGGATTGGCCAAGGTTGTTGGGGCAGGATGAAAAGTGTCATAGTCAAGGCCAACTGAAATTGGATAGCAATAATTTCTTATTCTAGTCTCTTGTCCATCAATTGGTAAATTTCTCTAAGACACAATATTTAGGATAATTTCAGTAAGTTGGGTAGCAACATTTTCTTACTCACCTATGTATTCCTTACAGAGATAGCCCTGTAGTAGATTATACCCAAATAAGGGTTCACTTGCTCACAAACATGGTTTGCTCATCCTGCTGCTTTACCCGCTCCTACACCATCATAATATTATTCCCCTGAACCTTTCTCCATATAAAGATTCTGCAAATAAAATCCAAATATGTGGTGTCCCATCAATGTCCCATCCTATCTATCTTCCACCTAACTCTCCAATTGCATCCATAACCACTTTCCCCCACTCTATTCTGTTCTTTGAAGTGGGGAAATGCTTTCTCCCTTCAAAGTATTTGAGGAATATTCTTTCTTTAGCACTTTGCAATCCTGCCTCCTTCTCATTCTTCAAGTCTAATCCTGAAGGTCACTTCATTCTTCACATGAAAGGAGATCTATGTAAACATCCCATCCTTTATTAGTGATAATAATACTATTCGTAATTCTTTCAGATCCTTGAGTGGAACCATAGCTATTTTTACTTCTTTTAATTAGGCTTACTGTTAATAAAGCAAGGTGGCCATGATTTATCATAAGGTCATTTTTTCAGTGTTATTTCCCAATTGTGAAGTAAGAGCAGAGGTGAAAAGGTTGATAGGCCCCTTCCCACTGGGGTTTATAAATACCCAATCAGCACAGTCTCTTCTTTGAGCAGTGGGGCATGCAGAGCAACCAACTACAACCATGGTTTAAGCAATTGGCCTTCCTGGAAGATTGGTTATGGTGGAATCTTTTCCCCTGCTCTTTTGGACCCGTTGTGATAAGTAATAAAGTGTTCATTTATTAAAAGTTTTTGTTGTGCCTGAGCTTGTGTTCACACAATGCACCCTAGGGCAATTTGGCACACTGATTTTGGGTCTGTTGCCATAGTGCCTTGTAAAGTATGGAATGGAGTGGGTTGATTTTTGGCCATTATTTTCAATATTCTTGCATACCATTTTTACAGGCATGTTGTGAGCAAACCAGAACTAATGGCTTTGTGAATAACATGAAGGGTTGTCCCTACACTACCATCCTGGGTAGAGGAAATGACCCACAGTTGGAGTATGTATCACATGCTGTCTACATCCTCTGGAGTAGGGATGGAAATAAATGGGACTTTAAGAATTCCCCATGAATTCCAGGGAGTTGGCTAGCTATTTTCATCCTGAGATCAATGAGGTTGGGGCTTCCACTGCCCGGCATACACACCCCTGACTCATGGCTTCTTATATCTGTTCTCATTCTGGAATGAGGATCACCCACAATCAGGCCACTAAGATTGATCTTGTGGTTAGTGTGAAGCCAGTCATTATTCAGGAGACTATTAGAAATGAAGATGGGTACCCATAGGTGAAAACAAAATTATAAAACATTGGGGATGGTGTCAGAGTCAGGAGCTCCAGTATTCAGTCCTTCCACAGCAACAACTATAAAACAGGCAGGAAATGTCTGAAACAACTATTTTGAAAGCCCAGAGGTCAGAAGAACACTGTACAGCATCCAGGGAAGAGTGGGATGAAGAGTCAGATAAACAATGTTAAACAACTATAATTTCTTTCTTCACATGGTGGCTGCTGGTGCCTATCTTCCCATTTCATGCCAAGCCCCAATTGGGTATTGTCCCTAGCTTGCTGTCAGTGTCAGAAAAAGACATAAAAATCCTATTCCCCAAAATACACCAAATGTAAGATATGGACTATAGTTGGCAGTAAGATTTTGATGATATTCTCTCATATTTTGTAGCAAATGTTTCACAACTATGTAAGGTGTTGGTGGTGGGTGATGTATGTGACCCCTGTATGATTTTGTGTATGTTTGTTTTGAAAGTTCACATCTTTACCATAAACTTATTGTTTATGTATGTTCATGTATGAATGATATACTTCAATAAAATTTAAAAAATCCTATTCCCCAAAGAATAGGTGGGGGCAAAGCTGATGACTGATCATGGTTTTTGATTATCAAATCCAGATCACTGGATATTGGCTCTAAAGGGTGCTGTTTCAACCTTCTCTTGACATAAGTGGGGGCAGCCAGTGTTCAACCCTCACTGGGCAGGAGCAGAGACAGTATTGATTTAAAGATACAGTGCTTCCTCATGGCTGCAGGGGAGAGTTAGATGAAGGGCTGCCTTGGCTCAGCAGGTCAGGAAAGCTCAGCTTTTTGGAGCTATGAAATAATCTTTTTGTACCCCTCTTGTCATGCTCCACAGGGTATATTTGAGCCAGTTGACAACCTCTTTGTGGACCCCAGGCCCTGTTTTGGCTGGGAAAGTTCAGCTTGGTAAAGCCACCCCTGGGATGATCTTCCTACTAGAATTTGTACTCCTGGCAAAAGCAGAATGAGACAATGAATTGAGTGTAAAAATCTATAGTGGTGGACAGTCTAGGACAAAGTCCTGCCAGCTTCAAGTACCCAGGAGAGGGAGGTCTATATCCTGGGAAAAGAGGGGACAACCAAACTCCTATAAACAGTGGAACTCCCAAACAACTAACAAAGAAAAGCACAGTACAAAGTCTTAAGTAGTATATTTTTACATTCTGGCAAGGAAAGAGTTTTCAGCATGTCAAACCAAAGCATAGAAAAATAAAACTACTCTCCATCATAAGAAAACACAGCACAAGACAGAGGCCCAGAAAGACAGGGAAAACCCTGCACAGGGCATTTGCCTTGGGCAGAACTTACTGATAAGAGCACTGAAGCTCAAGAAAGAATCTGTCTTATCAATAGCTGTTTATAAAACCAAGCTGAAAAGACACCTCAGGGTGGAAATCACAGGGTTAACATATTAAATATTAACATGTACAATATACAACAAAAGAATACAAGATAATGTACCATGGGTGGGTTCAGGGGGTGCTATATGGTAATTCTCTATATTTTTAGTGTAATTTTTCTGTAAATATAAATTGGAACATCTCTAAAAATAAAGTAAAAAAAAAACATAACCACACTAAAGAAAAAAGGATGAATCTAAAAAAGACTGTGTGATCACTAATAAAGTATGGGGTGTTTAAAAAGATCTCCTTTCAAGCTAGGAGAAGAAGTGACCTTCAAACGTATCTCCGAAGAATAAGAAGTAGGCAGCCATGCAAAGTCCTAAGGAAAGAGCATTCCTGGCAGCAGCCACAGGAAGGGCAAAATTCTAAAATGGAGAAAGCAGTTCCCCAGTTCAAGGAACAGAGAGAGTGGAAAAATTGTTTGGGGATACAATGGGAGAGCTGGGAAGAAGGCATCACATGGGGCTTTGGTAGGACACCACAAGTTGAGATTTTATTAGCAGCATCTCTCTATGGCAATGGATGGGAGCAGGGCAGAAGCAGCAGGATAAGCAAGGCAGGTTTCTGCACATGTTAACCCCAACTTGTTCTAGCCTACTATGGTAAGGAATACTGAAATGGGTAGGAAGGTTTTTCTACCTAACTTTCTGATTCTATCCTCAATATTGTGTCTTAGAGAAATTTACCAATTGATGGGCAAGATACTAGAAGAAGAAAATATTATTAGGCCTATTACAGTTGACCTTGACTATGTCACTTCTCATCTTGCCCCAACAAAGTTACTCAGTCCCCTCATGTGTCTCCTCTCCCTCTGTCTGGCTTCCCCTTTGCACATAAGCATGCTCTCCCCTCTCTTTATGACTCATCCAAAAACTGAGATCACAGCTTTGCTGAAGGCTCCCACCACTCTAAGTACTGTTCTCTCACTCTCCTCTCAGATTTCAGCTTCTTAGGTGAGTTTAGCTCATTAGCTGGCACCATTTACTGATTTCCAATAGATGTAAAGTACCTGAAATCTGTTGGCTTTTATAAAGGATATTTATTTGGGGTAGAAGTTTACAGTTACAAGGACATAAAAAGTTCATCTCAAGGTTGCTTTCTCATCAAAGTCAGTTGCCATGTGTTGAAGCAAGAAGGCTGCTGATCTCTGGCTTGCCTCTGCTTTTCTCTCTAGGCTTCCCCATTCCCTTGAAGGCCATTGGACCCAGCCTTTTCAGGCTTCATGCTTAAGTGAAGTCCTCTCTCTCATGGTATAGAGTTTGTCTCTCAGGACTTCCTATAGCCATCTTGGCTCTCTTCCTAATGTCAGCTGTAAGCTATTAGGCAAATGGCTCATCTCTCCCCAGGGTCTAGGTGTTTGAACCTCTCCTTTCTGTCACATGTCAGGATCAAAAATGGCAGAGCTCTGTTTTTCCATCTGTCTAAGTCAGACCCAGAATGGGGAGAGATACTCAACTTGAATCATGCCTCACTGATGTAGTCTAAGATGATCTTAGCAAGTAATCTAATCAAAGTCCCCTTGGGTGAATTTAATGCAATCAAAAGGCATCACACCCAAAGGAACAAATTAGTTTACAAACATAATCTTTCTCTTTTGGGATTCATAAAATAATCTCAAACTGCCACATCAATGAAACTCATTATATGAAGCCAAAATCAACCTAATGCCAAAGCCAGACAAAGATATTACAAAAAAGAAAATTAATAAATCATACAATCTTCAAAAGTGTGCAATCAATGGTATTTGGCATTAATATGTACAAATAAAACTAGTTAAAATAAAGAAAATTACACATGCATATCCTTAATGAAAATAGATGCAAAAATCTTCAGCAAAATACTTGCTAATGAAATCTAACAGCACATTAAAAGAATTATTTATCAATATCAAGTGGGTTTTTCTGAGGCATACAAGGGTGGTTCAACAGAAGAAAATCAGTGTAATACACTACATTAATAAATCAAAGAAGAAAAATCACATGATCATCTCGATTGATGCAGAAAAGACATTTGACAAAATACAACATCCTTTCTTGATAAAAACAGACTGAAAAATAGGAACAGAAGGAAACTTTTTCAATGTGATATAGTGTACATATTAAAAACCCACAGCTAACATTATACTCCATGGTGAAAGAACGAAAGACTTCCTTTTGAGATTGGGAGTAAGACAAGGATGCCCACTCTCATCACTGATGTTCAATATAGTGCTAGAGATTCTAGTTAGAGCAACTAGGGAAGAAAAAGAAATAAAAGGCATCCAAATTGGAAAACAAGAAATAAAGCTTTCACTATTCACAGATGATATATTCCTATACCTAAAAAATCCTGAGAAAAATCCACATAAAAGAACTAGAGCTAATAAACGAGTTCAGCAGAGTGGCAGAATGTATGATTAATATGCAAAAGTCAATATTGTTTCCATACATTACTAATGAGCAATCTGAGGGGGAATTCAGGAAAGAAATTCCATTTACAATAGAGACTAAAAGGATAAAAAATTTAGGAATAAAATTAACCAAGATGGTAAAAGAACTTTATTCAATAAACTACAATACACTCTTAAAAGAAATTAAAGATGACCTAAATAAATGGAAGGAAATTCCATGTTCATGCACTTGAAGATTAAGTATCATTAAAATGTCAATTCTTCTCAAACTGATTTATAGATTCAATGCAATCCTGATAGAAATTCCAACAGTATTTTCTGAGGAAATGGAAAATCTAATTATCAAAATTTTTCAGAAAGCAAGGGGCCCCAAAAAGCTAGAAACAATTTCAAAAGGAAGAACAAAGTTGGAGAATTGTCACTTCCTGATATTAAATCATATTACCTAGTTACAGTGGTAAGACATCATGGAACTGGCATAAAGATAGTCATATAGGCCAATGGAACCAAATTGAGGGTTCAGAAATAGACCCTCATATGGATTGCCAAGTGATTTTTGATAAGGCTATCAAGCACACCCCTGTGGGTCAGCACAGTCTATTCAACAAATTGTGCTGAATATCCATATCTAAAAGAAAGAAAAAGGACCCATATCTCCTGCCTTATATAAAAATTAGCTCAAAAATGGATTGAAGAACTCAAGATAAAAGCTAGAACCATAAAGCTCCTAAAAGAAAATTTAAGGAAACCTCTTCATATTTGTTGGTAGGTGAGGGTTTCTTAAGCCTTACACTCAAGGCATGAGCAACAAAAGGAAAAAAAGATAAATGGACTGCCTCAAAATTAAACACTTTTGTGCTTCAAAATACTTTGTTAAATAAGTGAAAACGTGGCTTACTCAATGGGAGAAAATACTTGGAAACCACATATCCCATAAGAGTTTGATTTCCATGTTTTATAATGAAATCATACAATTTAACAATAACAAGGCAAGCAAACTAATTTTAAAAATGGGCAAAAGACTTGACTAGATATTTTTTTTCAAAAAAGGAAATGCAAATGGTCAAAATGCACAGAAAAAAAATTCAATATCTTTAGCTATTAGGGAAATGCAAATCAAATTATAATGACATATCATTTCACACATTATAGAATAGCCATTATCTAATAACAGAAAAATACAAGTTATGTAGAAGACATTGAGAAATAGTAACACTCCTTTGCTGCTGCTGGGAATGTAGAATGGTGCCTATGTAGAAGACAGTTTAGTAGTTTCTCAGGAAGCTAAGCATAGAACTGTTATATGATCTGGCAATTCCACTTGCAAGAACATATTCAGAAGAATTGAAAGTGGTGACACAAACAGATATTTGCACACCCATGTTCATAGTGGCATTGTTCACAATTGCTAAAAGATGGAAACCAACTAACTTTTGATAAGGTAGAAAAGACCTCAATTGGGAAAAAACAGTGTGGCAGTTTGGTATTGTTTATAAATTCCAAAAGTAGATATTGGATTATTTTTGTAAACTGATCTGTTCATCTGGATGTATTAGATTGTATTAGATTCAGAGGTTTCACTTTTACTCTATTAAATCAAGGTTAGGTCTTTTATTTGAACACATCATTAGGACAACTCTGTTTGAGTCCCTGCCCCCCCACCCTTTGTGGGCTATATAAATGTATGCTCAATCAAAGACAGGGACGTAAATGCTTGGTAGAGGAGAACACAGTGAGTTTAGTTTGGGACACTGTAGCCACAGAGAGAGCTGAGCTGTTTGCCTGATAATTTGCAGCTGAAGATACAAGAACCCTGAACAGCTGAGAAAGACTAGAAAGAAATGAAACTCAGAGAGAGAGATGAACATTATGCTAGGCTACAGCTGATATCAGAAGAAGCTGGGACCATGGAGACTTAGGAAGAAGGGGAAGACTGAACACTCACAGAGACCAGCAGTCATCTTGCCCCAACACATGCCAACAGATCTTGGTGAGGGAAGTAACTTACTCTTTATGGGCTTGTGACTGTAAGGTTCTATCCCAAATACCCTTTATAAAAGCCAACAGATTTCTGGTATTTTGAATCAGCACCCCTTTAGCTGATTAATACAGAATTTGGTACCAGGAGAGTGGGATTGTGCTTTTGCAAATACCAAAATACTGGAACAGTTTTATAAGTGGGTAAGGGGTATTTTGGGGGGGAATTGTGAGATGCTTGATGGAAAAGGCCTAGATTGATTTGAAGAGACTGTTGATAGTAATATGGAGTTTAAAGTTATTTTTGATAAGGACTTAGAAGGAAATAATTGTGTGATGCTTGATAGAAAAGGTCTACAGTGCTTTGGAGGGACTGTTGGTAGGAATGTGAATGCTAAAGAGACTTTTTATGAAGCCTTAGAAATAAATGATGAAACAATTATTGGAAACTGGAGGAAAAGTGATCTGTGTTTTAAATTTGCAGAGAACTTAGCAAGATTAACTCCTGATGTTTTATGGAAGGCAGAATTTGAAAATGGTGAGCCTGGGCATTTAGCTGAAGAGCTTTCCAAAGTAAACTCAGAGAATGTGGCTTGGCTTCTCCTTGCAGCTTATAGTAAAATGCTTGATGAGAGGGGTAAGCTGAGAACTGAATTGTTGGGCACAAAGAAACCAGAAACTGATTCTGGAAATTGCAAGCCTTTGGTTTGGAAATCAAGCATCCAGATGGTAGTGCCCCATTTGAGGAATAAATTAAACTTGGAACTTATAAGTTAGGATTGAAGATGCAATTATCCAAGAGGAATTTGTGGAAAGTCTTACACAAGGCTTGATGGCTTGGACCCCCTGCTTCCTGCATGCTAAACCAACAAGGTTTTGTGAGAGCTGTATGAACAAAACCACTGTAAGTTTGGACTAAAAGGGACATGTAGGGGAAAGATGGAAGGGAAAATGGCCTTAAGAGGAAAACCATGGAAACTAAGGTCAGGAATTAAGGCATCTCCTTGGGCCAAGAGAGGGAACCCACTAACATGTAGAGAGAGGGTTAGTCTGCCTTGGCATTTGAAGAGGGTGTATGTTCTAGCTAGATGTTCAGGGAGACTTTTGCCTCCTCTGGCTACAGAGAGGGTAGAGCACATTCCCCAGACTTTGGGGAGAGCAAGGTCAACACCCCATAGGTCTGAGAAGGGTGGGCCTGCCATCCATGGATTAGGGAAGGCCAGGTCACCAACTTGTTGATCTGAGAGGGTTGTGCCTGTATGTCAAAGGTTAGGGAACATGTTGTCTTCACTTCACTGTACAAAGGGGATTAAGACTTTACTCCAGAGATCAGGGAAGTTGTGACCCTGATCTTGTACTTGGAGCTACAATGTTCTTGGAGGGTGAAGACTAGAGCTCTGTTGACACCTAGATGCTTGATGAGCGTGGAACCAGAAAAATGGAGACTGGGCAAGCCTGTGGAAAGGATGGACCCCCATGAGGCTCAGAGAGAAGAAACCATCATCTTAATAATGACTCTTAGACTTTGCAAACTAATGAAATATGCCCTGAAGCTTTACAAAACTGTTCGGAACCCATGAGTCATGTTTCTAAACCAATTTCTCCTTATGATAATGCAAATGCTTATCCTTTGTCTGTCCCTTTGTATATTGGAAGAAGATACGTGTTTTTGTAAGTTTCAGAGATCAACAGCCAGGTGGGACTTTACCCCAAGAGAAACTGTATTTCTTTAAACTGATTTTGATATGATTTTGTACTTATCAATGTTACTGATTTAAGGCTTTTTTCTGAATATTGTAATGTATTTTTGGAATTTAGGGGGTGGAGTGTGACAGATTGGTATTTTTTATGGATTCCAGAAAATAGATATTTGATTGTATTTGTAACCTGGTCTGTTCCTCTGGGCCTAATAGGTTGTATTAGATTCAGAGGTTTCACTCTTACATTATTAAATCAAGATTAGGAATTTTATTTGACCACATCATTAGGGCAACTTGGTCTGAATCTCTGCCCCACCTTTGTGGGATATATAAATGTATGCTCAATCAAAGAGAGGGAAGTAAATACATGGAGAAGGAGAAATTGGTGAAAGAGCCTAGCTGTTCACCTGCTATTTTGCAGCTAAAGAGATCAGAGCCCTGAACAGCTGAGAAAGCCCAGAAAGAAATGAACCCCAGAGAGAGAGAGATGAGCCTTATGCTAGCCTACAGCTGAGATCAGAAGAAGCTGGGAACACAGAGCCTTGGGAGAAAGAAGAAGGCTGAACACTTGCAGAGACTGGCAGCCATGTTACTCCAACATGTGGCAACAGACTTTGGTAAGGGAAGGAACTTACTCTCTATGGCCTTGTGACTGTAAATTTCTTCCCCAAATAAATACTCTTCATAAAAGCCAACAAATTTCTGGTACTTTGCATCAGTACCCTATTGGCTGACTAATACAAATATCCTCTTCAACAAATTGTGCTGGGAAACTGGATCTCCATGGGAAAAAAAAACAAGAAGGACCTCTACCTCATGGCATATAAACTCAAAATGAATCAAATACCTTCATATAAGACCTAGAACTATCAAACTTCTAGAAGAAAATGTAGGGAAGCATCTTTAGGACCTTGTCTTAGTCAATAGTTCCTTAGATTTACACCCAAAGCACAAGCAACAAAAGAAAGAATAGATAAATAGAACATCAAAATTAAAAACTCCTGTCATCCAAAGGACTTTGTTATGAAAGATAAACAACCTACACATGGAAGGAAATATTTGGAAACTACACATCCCATAGAAAAATAATATATTTAAAAGAAATCCTTCAATTTAACAACAAAAAGACAAAATCATTAAAAATGGTTAAAAGACTTGAACAGACTTCTCTCCAAAGAAGATATAGAAATGGCCAGGGCAAGGCAAACAACAAAATGAAATCAACACCTTTTCCCAAAGTAACAGAGTTAAACTCATTTATATTTTCTCAGCAATGTGTCTTCTATCCCTTTTATTTAAACCTATAATTAGCCCTATATCCATTAAATATATGTTCCTGAGACAAATCTTCATTTTGTTCATATGCTGGTTGTGCCCTGAATCTCACCAGATTTGCAGTCAACACCACTCTCCAGTTCATCAGACATGCCCAGAACAACCATCAAAATGATTATGATGGACAACCCCCCTCTCAAATAGTAAATATTTACAACTGCAAGCAAAATAGTTCCTTCAATCTGCCATATAAGATCTAAGACCCTTCTCAGTCTGAAGCAGAGCAGACATCACCATCTCAAAATCCTCAAGATTGAAGAATGAATAAACATAAATTGGGGCTATAACCATGGACCAAACTAGACTTATTACTATTGTAATAATGGAGGAATCTGTAACATTGATATATTGATAGTGATTACCAGAGGTTCTGAGGGGTCAGAGAGGGATGAATATATGGAACATAGAACATTTTTATGGCATTGGAATTGCTCTGCATTATATTACAATGATGGATACAGGGTACTATACATTTTGTCAAAACTTATAAAATTATATGGCACAAAGTGTAAACCATAATAAAAATTATAGACCATGTGTATCAGTCTGCCAAAGGGGTGCTGATGCAAAGTACCAAAAATCTGTTGACTTTTATGAAGGGTATTTATTTGGGTTAGGCTTACAGTTACAACACCATAAAGAGTCCAACTCAAGGTTGCTTTCTCATCAAAGTCAGTTACCACATGTTGAAGCAGTACGGTCACTAATCTCTACCTGGTCTTTCCTTTCCCTCTGGTCTTCCAGTCCTCTCTCTTTCCTGGTTAGGGCTTGTGTCTTTCCAGGCTTTCTATATCAGCTGAAGCCTATCAGGCAAATGGCTCATCTCTCCTTGGGGCCCCAGGGTCAAGCATGACAAAGTTCTATCTCTTCTTGTATCTATTCTTGAGTGAGTGTCCATTTATATCAGCTCACCAAGGGGACAGGGACTCATCTTGCATCATGGCTCACTGATATGGTCAAATCAAAGCCTTAATCTTTGGTAATTTAATCAAAGACATCTCAGCTAAATCTAATAAAATCAAAGGGTATCATACCCAGAAGAAAAGATTAGTTTACAAATATAATCTTTCTCTTTTGGGGATTGATAAATAATCTCAAAATGCCACCCCTTGATTAGTAGCAATCCTTCAATATTTGTTCATCAATTGTAAGAAATGTACTGCACTAGTGTGGGATGTTATTAATGGGGGAAAATGTGAGAGGGGAAGAAGGTGGGGTATATGGTAATCCCCTAGATTTTTGAGGTAAATTTTCTGTAATCTAAAACTTCTTTAAAAATACAGTTTAAAATATGGGGGGAGGGGGAGTGAGAGAAGAAATGGCAAGAAAGCATGTGAAAAGATGCTCAACCTAATTAGCCATCAGGGAAATGTGAATCAATACCACATTTCACACCCATTGGAATGGTTGGTATTAAAAATTAAAAACAGAAAATAACAAGTTTGGAGAGGATGTGCAGAAATAGTAACTCTCATTCATTGCTTGTTGCAATTTATTATAAAATGGTGCACCCAATATGGAAGACAATTTGATGATTCCTCAAAAAGGTAATTATAGAACTCCGTATGACCTGGCAATCCAACTAGTAGGTATATACCCAACAGAATTAAAATCAGCAGCTCAAACAGATATTTGCACACTAATGTTTATAGCAGCATTATTCACAATTGCCAAAAGTTGAAATCAACCCATCCATCAATCAAAGAATAGATAAATAAAATATGTTATGTACACACAATAGAATCTTTTTCAACATTAAAAAAAGGAATGGGGGAATGGATGGAGCTCAAGCAGTTGAGTGCCCATTTCCCACAGGTCCCAGGTTTGGTTCCCAGTGCTTCCTAAAACCAAAAGACAAAAAACAAGCAAACCAACCACGGGAGCTGATGTGGCTCTGCATTTGAGTGCTGGCTTCCCAATGAAGAGATCTCCGGCCCCAGACCCATACTTAAATCAAAAGGAATGAAGTTCTGATACATGTGATATGGATGACCCAAAGTTATCATGTTGAGTGAAATAAGCTATACAAAAATGTAAATATTGTGTGAATTCACTGATATGAAATAATTATAATCAAAACACAGAATGTATAAGATAGGTTACTAGGGAATAGGGTGGTGATAGGGAAAATGTAATTAATTCTTAAAATGTATGGAATTTCTAAACATATACAATCTGCACCACTGCACATCCCAGTATTGAATAAAATTGTATTCTCAGCATATGAATGCATTACCTCCCCCCCAGGGTGGAACATGACCCCCGGGGATGAGCCTCCCTGGCAATGAGGGATTAATACCAAGTGCCAACTGGCAACATGACTGGAAAAACACCTTGAATAAAAGGGGGGAAATGTAAAGACAAATGACTTCATATGGCTAAGAGACTTCAAAGAGAGTCAGGAGGTCATCCCAGAGATAACACTTACACACACCTCAGTAGGATCTCATAGAACACCAAAGTGGATATCACCCCACACAGAGGGGCACCCGAGGGCTCTGGAGACACCCAGATCCTATATAAGGGGGGAGAGCTCCAAAGATCGATGCCTTATCAGTGGGCTGTACTTTGAGAGTGACAGATTTGGACTCAAACAAGTCCTCCCTGCACATGGTTCATCAGTCCCTTCTATTCAAACCTATATGTGATGCTGGAGTATGTAGGTGTACTTCCAGAGACTGGAGCCTTTGGCCTGCCCATGTGTCAGCTGTGCCTGGAATCTTTGTAGAACTGCAACTCCTACTCTACAGCTCAATGGTCACCCAAGTCACCCAAGTCACCTGGTGAGGTGATGATGATGGACAACGGTCATTCCAGGGAATGGAGAGAACCTGCAGCTGCAGGCAGGATAATCCCATCCATCTTATCCATGACATATAAGCCCCTTATCACTTGGAGGTGGAGTGGACATCACCTTCCAGACTCCTCAGGATTGGGGGCAGAGCTATAGACTAGAGTGGACTTACTGGTATTCTGTTGTAGACATATTATGATTTAAGCAATGGAAGAAATTACAACATAGATGTGGAGCCAGTGGTCACTGGATGCTTTCAGGCAGGGAGAAGGAAAATCAGTTGTAATACAGGGGCTTTTTCAGGACTTGGGAATTATCCTGTGTGACATTACAATGACAGATACAGGCCATTTTACATCAGCATATAACATACAGAACTATGTGGGAGAGAGTGTGGTCTACAATGTGAACTATGGTCCATGCTTAGTGGCAAAGTCCCAGGATGTGTATATTCATTGCAGGTGATGTGTCACACTAATGAAAGAGGTTTAAGTGGAAGGTTATGGGAGGTGTGGGAGGTGGGAAACATGGGAATCCCTGTAATTTTTGTGCAACTTTTATGTAATCTAAGCATCTTTTAAAATATAAAATTTAAAAAATTATATACTCCCCCATCCCAACAAATTCTGACCTTCACATTGGGGAAGTGATGGACCATGCACCCCCAGTGCTTCCAGCTCTTTCCATTGTCCAACAGCAGCAATACTACCTTCTTGGTGGGGAAAAGGACCTGAGAGACCTCATTAAAGACCTTGTGTCTGTGACCATCTCTGCATATAATGTCTGGTTTGGTCATTGGAAAAGGCATTGGAAAAGTATGGTGGCTAATTAGAGACTACTGGCACTTGATTGCAGAAGTACCCTCTTTGGCACCTGTGGTCCCAGACTTTGGGAAACTCCTGGAAATTATTATGGCCTCCAAGGGTGTTTGTTCTGCTGTTGTTGACATGTGGAATGTCTTTTATAGCTTCCCACTCTGAGAAGAGGACCAGGATCAAGTTGCTCTCTAATGACAATGTCTAAAGTATGTCTTTACTGTATTGACACATGAGTATATAAATTCACCCACTATCTGGTGCCAATGAGATGGACAGTATTTGAATAAGCTACCCCTGCCAAAATAACACAGTGTGTTGAATTATATTGTTGACTTCATTTTCGTGGGCCAGTGCAAGGTACAAATTGCCCAGGTATTGCACGTAGTGTTAACTGGGCTTCAACAATCCAGCTGGGCCATAAATTACAACAAGATACAAAGCCCTGCCCAGCAGGTCACATGTTTATGGAGCATATCCACCAGAGTTGAGCACTGTATTCCTGACCTGATACAGGACAAATTACTGCCTGTAAAGTCATCCATCTCCCAAAGGGAGGCACAACAGTTTATTAGGCTATTTCATATTGGTGCCAGCATGCTCCATATCTTGGTAATCCTCCTGACAAATTTATATGTAGTCATGCTGAAGGAAAGCCATGGGTTTTTAAACCACAAAGTTCCTGGACACAGCCTGGAACTACTCCTTGGAAAAGCAATTTCTTGTGTGCTATTAGATATTGATCTAAATGGAAGAGATTACCAAGGACTCTCAGGTCCTCCTGAGGCTAGAAAACCCCACCATATCCTGGATACTGGGTAGTCAGAACACTTCCTCAGACAGTGCCCTTTGGCAATAAATTCAGGACCATGCTTGCCAAGATGCTCAGGAAATTACACACTTGCATGAGTGGGTGGTGAATGCACATATCAACAATGATCCTGATACAATACCAGACATAGGCCCTTCCCTTTCTGCATTGGCATCCTGAGGACTGTGGATGCTCATTGCTGATTCACTGATGGATCAGCCAAATGTAGGCCATCTGGAATTTTATCTGTATATAATGGAAGGGATGAGAGAAAACATTATTTTCTTGTTCTCTATGGTGAAACATTCAGTCTTTCAATCTTACATAAAATATAATGTATTCTACTTTAGTGGTAAGAAAAAAATATTTTTAGTGGTCCTCATTTATTAGGAAAACATTTATCAGTCTTTTAAAATAATGTATAAAATTAGCTGTAAAATTTTCATATATGCTTACTCTGGATCTTAATTTTCAATAAATAAAGTCAAAGACAGGATTTCCCATTGTGGACCATCATAATCTCATTGCCTATGGGCCGAGTATATTGTGGACTACATTAACTGTTTCATTGATTATGAGCAAGATTTTTGCAGAGTGTTCTGACCCTACTGGGTCATTATCAAGGGGCAATGGGAATTATCTGGACCTCTGATTGATTAAGTGAACTACTGTGTGCAGGACCATCTCACCCACTGATAAAGATTCTAGCACTGAGATGAAGTATTGCTTCCTCTAAGATCAGAACCAAAGCAAACATATCTATCTCATTGAATATATTCTCCACCTTGAATTTTCTAGTAATCCCCCAAGGGGTTTCATCTTTCTAGTAAAGACTTTTCCTTCTCATTTCATGTTTATGTGGTTGTTCCTAAACTGAGTTTCCCTTAACACACCAAGGCTTGGGTTCGACTGAATGGTAGGGCACCTTGATTACAGACTTATTGTTTTATCCCTATGAAGTTCACTCATTTTATTTAAAGGATAAATTATAAATTAAGGCAACACCACATTGAGTAAAGATATAGGCTTCCTAACATGTGATTTATCTGGGTTGCTTATCAGTTCAAGTGTTAGATGGGGTCTCTTCACTGCCATTACATTTATATTGAGTTATCTCATATGGCTTATCATCAAATCATCTATTAAGGGATTTGCTACATAGATAACATTCACATGGATTCTCTCTAGAATGAATTTCCTAAGATAACTGATGTACTATGGATGACTACAAGCAAATCCATATTGATTACAAACATAGCGTTCCTTCACTATGTGAATTCTCTGGTATGTTTAAAGTTTAACTATATGGCTGAAGCCTCCTTCATATCTAAAGCCTTTATGATGTGAGTTCTCTCATTCAATCTAAGGTCAGAATATTGACTGATGGTTTTCTCACATTGATGACATTTTTTGGGATTCTCTCCAGTATCATTAATCTCATGTTGTCTAAAGTTAGAAAAATTAAGGTTTTCTCATATAGATGATATTCTTATTGTTTCTGTCCAGTGTGCATTCTCTTATATTGCCTAAGCAGAACTGAGTGAAAGTTTTCCCACATATGTGACATTCATAGGCTTTCTCTCCAGTGTGAATGTCCTCATGTTGTCTAAGATGAGACTATTGAATGAAAGCCTTCCCACATAGATGATATTTAATAGGTCTCTGTCCAGTGTGAGTTCTGCCATGCCATCCAAGGGAAGAACAATGAATGAAAGTTTTCCCACATAGATGGCATTCATTGGTTTCCTCTCCAGTGTGGGTTCTCTCATATTGTCTAAGATTAGGATATTGAATAAAGCTTTCCCACATAGGTGACATTCATAGGCTTTTGCTCCAGAGTTCTCTCATGTTGTGTAAGGGAAGAGCAATGAAAGGCTTTCCCACAAAGATTACATATATGGGCTTTCTCTCCAGTGTGATTTCCTTCACATTGTCTAAGATTAACACTTTGACTGAAACTTTTCCCATATAGATGAGGTATGTCTCTAAAATGTGATTTCCATTGTATTCATGGGGTATGTCTCTAAAATGTGATTTCCATTGTATCATCTAAGGCCAGAGCATTTCATAAAGGCTTTAGCACTTTTGTGATATTCATATGATTTACTTCTAGTGTGACTCTGTTTATGTTTATTAAGAGATGAATGGTCACTGAGGACTGTTGCAAGTGGTTCCTGAAATATGGTTTCTTTATCAAGTGAATTAATGCATGTTTGGTCACTGTGGATTTGTGAGTGTAATCTTCTTGCAAATAATTACACTTAAAGGAATTCTTTGAGGATGGGACCTTTGGTGTGGTGAATTAGATGAGAGTGTAAAACATTTGTCCACATACATAAATCATTCATTTCCCTACTTATGAATTCTAGAATAATCCTCCAGTGATCATTTCCAATAAATATTTCCCATGTTACCTTCATATATGCATTATTATCCTCCATGGACAGAGATTTTCTCTATTTTAGCAATTGAATTGGAGAGCTATCCAATCAATTTTGAACTTCATGATGTTTCAAAGATTATATATGTGAACCATGTTTATGCATTCCTTATTTTATATGATCTCAGGTTAGAGTTTTGTGTTCTGGTTAATTTTACCCTAAATTCAAATTATGACAAAGTTTGGCTCGATTAGCATTTAATTTCAACATTAATTATAGTTATGTGATTTTATTGAATTCCTAATTTATTTCATTTCTGGTAACTATTTCAAAAACTAGGGGTCACACAATGAAGGTTACCAATGACATGAATTAGAAATGTCTCTCCCACATATAGGTTGGATGAATATCATTTCTTGTTTTATAAAGGCACTATTCCTGACTGTAATAATTGCAAAAAACACAGCAAATTTTTAAAGTAGAGTTAGTTGAATGAAAAGGATGAAACTTCTAAATATCCCTGTCAGTATGTTTCAAATATTCACAATTAGTTGGGAAAGTATATGAAATTAATGAATATTCTAGGCAGAAGAAAACATTATTGGACATTACAACCAGAAAAGATTTTCAGAACTGATATATTAGAGAAGCAAAAAGTAGGTGTTGGGGAAGCGGGTGTGGCTCAATGGATAGAGCTCCCGTTTACCATATGGGAGGCCCCGGGTTCGCTTCCCGGGGCCTCCTTGTGAGAGCAGGCCAGCCCGCATGGCGTGGTGGGCTGATGCAGCAGGACCTCACAGCAAGGGGGAGATAAGCAGACACAGAAGAAACACACAGC
>JAQZBX010048006.1:0-20308 GCA_029593785.1 Cabassous unicinctus | reverse complement strand
AGTCTCTGCCCCCTGCTGGGTCTAATATAAACCCAGAGACACAGAGAGGCACAAAGAAATGCAGGAAAAAGAAGTCACCATGTTTGATCCTACAATGTAAGAGAAAGACAGGGAGACAGAGGAAAATGGAGCTGGCATATTTAATTCTGCAGTGTGAGAGAGAGGACTGCAAGAAAGCAGTAGCCCTTGAGAGGCTCAAAGAGGCTGGGCCCACAGAGAAGTTCAAGTGGAGATAAGCCCTGCTATGGCTTAGCTCAAACCTCGGGAAGAAATTGAGTAGTCAACACTTAAATAAGAGGCCTGGAAAGAGACTATCCTTATGCCCGGATGTGCTCAGCTGAGCTCAAGACTTGGCAGAGATCTTGTTTCAATACATGGCAACTGACTTTGGTGAGAAAGCAACTTTGACATTGCCTCAATTTGGACTTTTCACAGTCTTGGAACTGTGAGATTATATCCCAAATAAATCCACTTTATCAAAGCCAACCCATTCCTGGTACTTTGCATAAGCAACCCTTTGTTAAACTAAAAAAGAAATTGGTACCAGGAGAGTGGGGCCATGCTGCCTGCAATTACCAAAAATGCAGGAAGAGTTTTATAAATGGCCAAAGGGTATTTTTTGGAGGAATTGTGAAATGCTTGATAGAAAAGACCTAGATTGCTTTGACAAGATTGTCGGTAGGAATATAGACCCTAATGTTATTTCTGTAAGGCCTTAGAAAGAAATCATGAAGCTATTATTGGAAATTGGAGGAAAGGCAATCCTTTTTTCAAAAGTGCAGAGAACTTGGCAAAATTGACTCCTGATGTTAGATGGAAGGCAGAATTTGAAAATGATAAACTTGGACATGTAGCTGAGGAGATTTCCAAAGTAAATGTGGAAAATGTGGCCTGGTTTCTCCTTGCAGCTTATAGTAAAATTCAAAATGAAAGAGATAAGATGAGGACTAAACTGCTGGGCACAAAGAAACCAGAGACTAATGATTTGGGAAATCCCATCCTTCTGGAAAACAGTCTCCCAGAGGGCAGTGTCTCCTGTGAGGACTTAACTAATCCTGGAACTTGCAAGTCAGTATCAGAAATGCACTTATCCAGGAAGGAATTGTGGAAAGTCTTAATGTCTAATGGCTTGGGCATGTTTCTTGCATGCTAAAAGAACAAGCTTTTTGGGAGATCTGTATAAACAAAACCACTGTCAGCCTGGACTAAAAGGGACAGTGAGGGGAAAAATTAAAGGGAAAATGGCTTCAAGAGGCAAACTGTGGAAGCTAAGGTCTGGAATTAAGACATTTCCTCAGGCCAAAAGAGGGACCCCACACACGTGTTCAGAAAGGGTGAGTTTACCCTGGCATTTGAAGAGGGTGGATCATCCAGCCTATTATTCAGGGAGAGTTTGGCAGCCCAGGCTATGGAGAGGGAGGAGCACATTCTCCAGTGGTTGAGGAGAATTAGGTTGTCACCCCACTGCTCTGAGGGTGTATTAGTCAGGGTTCTCTAGGGAAACAGAATCAACAGGAGATATCTGTAAATAGTATGAGATTTTATAGGAGTCACTCACATGACTGTGGGGATGCACAAGTCCAGGTTCTGCAGGCAGGCTGCAAACCAAGGGCTCCAATGAAAGTCCAATGAAGGTCCTTGATGAATTTCTGGGAGATGTTGGCTGTCCAAAGATGAGCTGGGAAAATTCTCTCTGAATGCTGAAATCACTTACCCTTTTAAGGCATTCAACTGATTGGATAAAGGATCACTCATTACTGATGGCAATCTCCCTGGTTGATGTAGATGTAATCAACCATCTATGTAGTAAACTCACTGATGACTAACATCCACAAATGTCCTTGTATTACAATTAGCCCAGTGCTTGCTTGATCAAACAACTGGGCACAATTACCTGGCCTAGTTGACACATTAGCCTAACCATAACAGAGGGTATGAGTCTAGTCCAGTAGATTAGAGAGTCAGGTCACCAACCCACTGTTCTCAGGGGTTGGGCCTGTATGCCAGATTAGGGAGAAAATTGCCAACACCTCATTGTAATAAAGGGGTTGAGACTGTTCTCCATAAATTGGGGACAGTGTGGCCATCACCCCAATGTTCTTGAAACTGAGGTCTGGAGCTCACTTGCCACTCACATGCTTAAAGAGGGTGGAACTGAAAGTATGACCATTGGGCAAACCCATGGAAAGGATGGGCCCCCATGAGACCCCAAGGATAAGAAGACATCATTTTAAGGATGACTCTCTGACTTTGAAATCTAATGAAGTATACCATGCAGGTTTTTGGAACTTTGGTTTCACAGTTCTATAATCAGAGGAAAATATCTGCCCCAAGAAAAACTGCATGTCTGTGACTGATGTTTATGTTATTTTGTACTTAACATTGCTACTGAAATGATTAAAGTTTTTTGGAATATTGTATTGTAACGAATGTATTTTGCATATGGAAAGACGTGTCTTTTTGGGATTCAGAGGGTGAAGTATAGCTGTTTGAGATTATTTTATGAATCCCAAAAAGTGAAAAATTATATTTGTAAACTAATCTATTCCTCTGGGTGTGATACCTTTTGATTGCATTAAATTTGGTTGTGGGCCTTTTGATTAGATTACTTGATAAGATCAAGTTAGTGCTTTTGATTCAACTATGTCAGTGAGGCATGAGCCAGCTTGACTTTCCACCCTCCTGCTGTGTCTGTAAAAACAGAGGCACAGAGAGACAGACAGATAATGAAAAGGAAGCCATCATATTTTATCCTGACATGTGAGAGGGGAGTAGAGGATTGCTTGAACACAAAGTTGACCACAGAGCAGCTCAAGAATAGACAGTGAGCCAGGAGGGGAAGACTAAGACCTTGACAGAGATCACCAGCCCTCTTGCTTTGCCACAGGCAAGGACAACAGAAGCAATAGTAGATGACTTCGGTGAGAAAGCACCTTGTATGGTGCCTCAGTTTGGACTTTTCACATCTTTGGAACTGTAAGCTTTTACCTCAAATAAGTCCCCTTTTTATAAGTCAACCCATTTTTGATACTTTGCATTGGCAGCCCTCTGGCAAGCTAAGATATGGACCAAAAAATGGAATTCATATTTTGTGAGATATTAATATAGCCACTCCTGACTATTTTAATATTTGAATGGTGTATTTTTCATACTTTTAGCTTTTTAACAGCTTTAATTTTTAGAACACTTTTAGATTTACAGAAAAATTGAGAAAAGATAGTACAGAGAGTTCTCATGTAGCTAACACCATTTCTCTATCATTAATATTTTACCAGAGAATGGCTTATATGTTGCAATAGGGAACCAATATTGATACATCATCTTTAATTAAAATCAATACTATTTTTTTCAGATTCCCTTAGTTTTTTACCTAATGTCTCTTTTCTCTGTTCTAGGATCCCATCCAAGATATAACATTAGATTTAATTGTCATGTTTCCTTAAGCTTCTCTTGGCATTGACAGTTTCTCAGACCTTCTTTGTTTTTTGACTACCTTAACAGTTTTGTGGAATACTGATTTTCCACAATGCAGCTCTGTTGTAACTTGTCTGGTGTTTTTCTCATGCTTAGATTGGGTTTTTAGTATTTTGAAATGAGAACATAGATCATTTTCATCACATCATAGCAAAGGTATATGCTATCAACATGATTTATCAGTGTTCATGTTGATCCTGATTACCTGGTTGAGGTAGTGTTTATCAGGTTTCTCCATTGTAAAGCTACTTTTTATCCCCTTTCCTTCCTTTATTTTTTGGGAGGAAATCATTATGCTTAGACCATACTTAAGGAGTTCTGGGCAAAAGAATATCTACATAAATTATTAGGAATGCTTCTGCATGGGAGATCTATCCCTTCTAACTCATTTATTTATTTACTCAATCATTTATATCTGTATGGATCCATGTATATTTATTTTATATTTTGGGTTATAATACAATGGTACTTAATTTGTTGTTCAAATTGCTCCAGCTTTGGCCATTGGAAGCTTTTTCAATTGGCTCCTGTGTCCTTTTGACACATCCTATGAAAGTAGGTTATATTTATTTACTTTTTCACTTTCTTACTTTCTGACACTAAACAATTCTGCAGGCTCATCATGAATATTTCCTGCTACAGCCCTAGGACCAACCATTTCTCAAAGATTTCTTTTTATTGGAGAATGGTATTTAAATCCAAGGTCTAAGCTGTGCTCATTGTTACTGGAATGTCATTGCTCCTAGGCCATCTCAGTTGACAGAATGAGGGGATGCATGTGTGTATGCTAACCTGTATATATGCACATATCTACAAAAAATTCTAAACATAAACACATGCATCTATATTAAGCTGAAAATGAGTTCATACTGATGTCTACAAATGTAATCCATTACAACATGGATCATCCTAACTCCCTTCACTTGCCTTACTACAAACTGCTACTTCAACAGTGAGGAACCTATGGAGGTAATCCAAGAGGGCATCAGAATAGTTCAGGCAGGGAGAAGCTCTCTTGCAACAGGAGAGAAGACAGGGAGCTAGTGTGAGGGAGCTGTTGTGGGGAACCCTGCAGGCCAGAAAATTGCTGCATGTCTTGTCCAGGAGTGACTGGTGACACAGAGATGGAGAGGGAAAACTTTGAGTTGATACCCCTGAAGCTGGGAACACTGCCCACCCCCCAGCTAAGAGGTGAACAGCCTTGGTAAAGCCTGTGGCTGAGTGGCCACTAGAGAGAAGAAAGGACAGATTCCTACCAGTGAAGGGGGGAGGTCATAGGAGGGCTGACTGTGGTTTCTTTTCAGTGAATGTAACTATCATAACTTTCTAGCTCAAAAGAGGTCGTGGAAATGGAAGGATTCATCTCTGTGGAAGGGTTTGCTGAGGAATACCATTTGCTAGCCAGCTGGGAAAGTGAAGGAAGACAGACTGGTCTTTCCTGAGTCTTTCCCAGGCAAGTCAGACCTTGTCAGGCCCCATTAGTGGCTCTCTGCTACTGTTTTGACTACTTAATCAGGGCAAAATTAAAGTTTTAGAAAAATTAAACTAAAAATCAAAGAAGAACTTTGAAATAAAACCACTAAGCAAGAGAGAGAAATTGACAAACAGAGCAAAATTATCAATATAAACAGATGCCTAGGTATCAACAAAAGATGACAATCCACATTAAGAAACAGTAAGATATGGCACATTCAAAGGAACAAGCCAAGTCTCTAGGTGAGACTCAGGATTTAAGACAACTAATACATAGAATTCTTCCTTTTAGTATTTTTCTGCATGGGGGATTTATCTCTTCTAACTCATTTATTTATTCAGTCATTTATATCTGTATGCTCTCACAAATATTTATTTTGAACTTTGGGTTATAATACAATGCTACTTAATTTTCTTGTTCAAATTAAGGAGATGAAGGAGAATATGACTAAAGAGATAAAGAATATTAAGGTGACACTGTGTGAGCATGAAGAACAATTTGAGAGCCTGCAAAAAAAAAACCAACAGAGCTTATGGGAATGTAAGTCACAATAGATGCGATTAAAATTACATTAGAGGCATGTAACAGCAGATTTGAAATGTTAGAAGAATGGGTAAGTGAATTCAAAGTAGGACATTTGAAATTGAAAAGATAGGATAAAAGACAGAGAAAAGAAGGCAAAAAATTGAACAGGGTCTCGGGGAACTGAATGACAACATGAAACACACAAACATCTGCATTATAGATATCCCACAAGAAGAGAATGGAAAAAGGTTTGAAAGACTATTTGAGGAAATAATGACTGAAAATTTTCCAACCCTTATGAAAGACATGAATATCAATATTCAAGAAGGACAATGTACTCCAAACATAATAAATCCTAATAGACTTACTCTGAGCCATCTACTATTCAGAATGATAAATGCCAAAGATAAAGAGAGGATTTTGAGAGCAGCAAGGTAAAATTATTTACAAGAGAGACTTAATAAGTCTAGTGCTCATCTCTTTTCAGAAACCAGAGAGGTGAGAAGGTAGTGATGCAATATATTTAAGGTACTGAAAGAGAAAAACTGCCAGCCAATAATTCTTTATCCTGAAAAATTATCCTTCAAAAATGAAGGTGTGTTTAAAGTCTTTCCAGACAAACAAAAACTGAAAGAGTATGTTACCAAGAGACTGAATCTACAAGTGATATTAAAGGGTATGTTACAGCCTTACAGGAAAGACAAGGAAGCAAGGCTTGGAGAAAAGTGTAGAAATGAAGACTGTAAGTAAGACAATTTGAAAAGGGTTAAAAGACAGACAACAGTAAGATATGACAACAGAAAGTCAAGGAATAAGATGGTGGAAGTAAATAATGTCTTTATAATAGTAGTGATGAAGAATAATGGATTGAACTACCCAATTAAAAGACATAAACTGAAAGAATGGATTAAAAAAAAACATGAACCATCTATTTGTTATCTACAAGAGATTCACCTTAGATGCAAGGACACAATCAGGCTGAAAGTGAAAGGTTGGAAAAAGATATCCATGATTATAGCAATAAAAAAATAACGGGGGCAATGATATTAATATCAGATAAAAATATTTAAAATGAAAAACTATTATAAGCAATGAAGTAGGTTAGTATATATAAATAAAAGGGACAATTTACCAAGAAGAAATAACAATACTAAATATTTCTCCACTCAAAATACATGAGACACACACAGGCAAAATTGGAGGGAGAAATAAATGTCTCTACAATAAGAGTTGGAGACTTCAACACTCCAGTCCCAGCATTCCAGAGAACATCTGGACAGAGGATAAACAAGGTAACTGAAAGCTTGAATAATACGATAAATGAACTGGATCTAATAGACATTTGTAAAGCATTACATCCCCAAACAGCAAGATATATATTCTTCTCAAGTGCTCATGTATCTTCCTACAAGATAGACCATATTTTGGGACATAAATCATATTTCAATAAATTTTAAAACATGGAAATTATACAAAACACTTTCTCTGAGCATAATGAAATTAAGTCAGAAATTAATAACAGGTGGAAAAAAGGGAAATCCATAAATATAAGGAGATTAAAAAATACAATCTTAAATAACCAGTGGGTTAAAGAAGAATTTTCAAGAGAAATCAGTGAATAACTCAAGACAAATGAAAATGAGAACTCAATATACCAAATCTTATGGAATACAGCAAAGACAATGCTGAGAAGGAAACTTACAGGCCTCAATGCTTATATTAAAAAAGAAGTTGCAGAGGATTGTGGGAATATGGTGAGAGAAATAGAACAAAGGGTGGCCTCTTCTCAAACTGAATTCCCTATTCTCACTTATCTAACCCTCCCACATTCTAGGTGGTCTCTTTTCAGAACTTTTCCCTGTTCCCGCTTATCTAATCCTTCCACACTCTTGTTCGAGTCACTTCCCCGAAAACCCATGTCAATAAAATGGATGAACTTGGACACTGAGAACTTACCTTTACACTTTTTGCCTTAGGATTGGGTTAGTTTTTGTGCCTAAGATTGTAAGCCCACAACTCCCAGCCAATGGGAGATGGGTATGGTTGGAAATAGGACATTGTGTCAGGGGACCTATATAATCTTTGTTCTTGCACTGATCCTGTGTACTTGCCCACTTCCATTAGCCTGGGTGCATGCCCTTTCTAATGAGAAAGAAACAAGTTATTTCTTCCTCTAGTCCAACTTTCTATCTTCAGAGCTTTTATTTTAAGTAAGTGGTCACCGTCCCATGCAATTGGGGTCGCGGCTTTGGGTCATGGGAATGAGGAGAGACCCTCAAACCCCTTCTCCTTCTCCAACTGGCAGGACATCCCGCCAAGGTTTTATGGTAGCCTTTGGCTTAGGAACAGTCAGGGGTCTCTCTCAGTCACCAGACCAGAAGGAAGCAGAGATTGAAACAGATGCACAGGGAAAAAGGTCCAGACTTCAAAAATGAGATAAAAGAAGTCACGTAAGTCTGTGCACAGACCCAGGTAAGAGAATTTGTGTCTGGGGCCTTGGTGACTTGGAGAGGGGGGACTTAGTTCTGAAAGTTCCTGTTGAGTCAGTAAGACTGAGTATAATACAAGACATCTCAGGCAAGATACGTTGAGTTAGTGAGATTGACTATAATACAAGACATCTCGGGCAAGATATGTTGAGCCAGTGCAGGCAAGATACATTGAGTCAGTGAGAGTGAGTATAATACAAGACATCTTGGGCAAGATACATTGAGCCAGTGCAGGCAAGATATGTTGAGTCAATGAGATTGAGTATAATAAGAGAAGTCTCAGGCAAGATACAGGGTGAGAAGTAAAGACTAGGGGCCAGTAACTCCTCAGAAATCTCAGGGAAAATGGGAAAGACAAATTCTAAAAGCAGCCAGCAAGAAACTTTACCAGAGGCACTGGAGAACAGTCTATTAGGGACAAAAAAAATTAAGATAATCTTCCAAAATATAAAGGAAAAAGTAAAAAACAAACCAAAAAACCCATAATAAAATATTGTTATTTAATCTGGGCTAGAATTCCCCTTAAGAGTGGAGCTGTTCACTGGCCAAAGTTCAGCTCCATGGAAAACTGGGTTTGTCAACCCCTACATTTGTAAATAATGTCCTCTTAGAGAAGTTCCCCTAGGGTGAGGGGAAATTGGGTTTGTGAATGCTCCTTTGAGTAGTCCTGAAATAAGTTTCAAAAAGGAAATGAAAAACATCTATTAGAAAACCCTTCAGGCTTAGCTGACCAATTTAATCAGTTTCTCAGCCCAAATGTTTATACTTAGACCAAATTAATGTCCGTTTTAGATCATTTCTTCTCTAGAGAAGAATAAGGACAAATTAGAAGAGCAGCTATGAAGACCTGGGATAATAATCACCCAGTAGCCCAAAGGGGACCCAGAGGGGAGCAGAAGTTTCCCCCTCCAGGACCCTAACTGGGATCATAATAACGCTGCCCATAAGAATAACATGAGACATCTAAGAAGTATAATTGTCCAAGGAATTAGAAATGCTGTCCCTAAGAGTCAGAATTTAAATAAAGCCTCAGAAGCAAAACAAGAAAAAGAGGAAACTCCCACAGCGTTCTTGAATAAGCTAAAAGATTAGGTGATAAAATATTCAGGCTTAGAAATAAATGATCCAGCCGCCCAAAATCTACTTAAAGTATATTTTGTAACTAACTCATGGCCTGATATTAATAGAAAATTACAAAAGATAGAAAGATGGGCAGGCAAGCCACTGGATGATTTATTATCTGAAGCTCAGCAAGTGTATGTAAGAAGGAATGAAGAAGAGAGGAAAGAACAAACCAAGGTTATGATGCAGGCTTTAAAACTGCAATAGGAAAGACAGACTAAGTTAATGTTGCAAACTACAAACAATGACTAATGCTTTACAGAAACCTTGTGCTGGAAGGGGCAAAAGAATTCCCTTTCCGGGACATGGCAATCAAGTCCGGTTCCTGAACCAGAAAGGGAATGCCCCGCGCCTCCTGCTAACTTCCTATGGTTGTGGGAAGAAGGTCCTATGATAAGGTATTGCCCAGAGAGGACAATGGAACAAAAGATCTTCTCTCTGATAGAATCAGAGGACTGAGGGAGTCAGGGGTTCAAGATAGACCCCCACCCAGAATCCTTGATAAATATAAAGGTGGGGAATAAAAAGGATAACATTACCTTCCTAATTGACACAGGTGCAGCCAGATCCTCCCTTATTACCTTACGTCAAAGGGGCCAAACTAAGCAAGAAGAAACTCATAGTCTCAGGGGTAAAAGGAGAAAATTTTGTTGTTCCTTTTATAAAACTATTACAAATCGAATATAATCAAGAAACCTACTTAGCACAATTTCTTTTCATCCCTGAGGTGGGGATCAACTTATTGGGTAGCAACATGGTCACCAAATTAGGCCTAAATTTAACAGTCAAAGGAACAAAAATTGTTCCAACCTTACCCCTCTGACTATGTGTTATGAAAGAGGGAAAAGAAAGTAGCATTGACTCACAAATCTGAGCTGGACCCCGGAATAGAGAAAAAGTAGATATACCCCGCCCCACCAAGGGTCAAGCTAAATGGAACTCAAACAGAAAATAGAAAATAGCTTTTTGGAGGATAGGAAAAAAATAATAAATAAAGCCATTGCTAGGGGAATCCTAAATCATCTTCACTAGGACAGCCACTAAGATGTCCAAAATTTATGCACTGCTGTTCTAACTCATTATGCCTATATCGGACTGTACTCTATATCTTGCCAAGTAGTAAATATCATCTATAGAAAAGTAAATAAACAAAGTCTAAAGAACAAATCCCTAAGAGGGTGACCCCCAGAGCTCAAACCTTTTCAAAGCATTCAGGTGGACTTCACTGAAGTACCACCAATGAGAAAACTAAAGTACCTCCTAGTGGTTATTAACCATCTCACTTCATGAGTGGAAGTCTACCCAGTTCCTCAAGTGACTGCACAAACTGATTAAAATGCTATTAGAATACCTTATCCCTAAGTATGGACTCATTGAAAACATTGATTCAGAAAATAGGACCCATTTCACAGCTTGATTTCTACAAAGGCTAATAAATTAGTCTTGCTCATCCAAGGTCTGCTAAAGTCAAAGTGAAAAATAAAGTTCTAAAGCAGAGAAAAATTATCTTAAAGCATTGGGGACATTTTGGTTTTAAGCCAATAATTAAAAAAAAAATTATTGTACAAAACTGCATAGTCACAGTACAAATTAAAGTAACTAAAAAGTCTTTAAAGAGTTCTTTTAAATGTTATCTTACAGTTAAACTTGTTTTGTAAGAGAATGTAAATTATAACAGTAAGTCCTGTGTTTCTGTGTCAAACTATTGGTGTCTGCCTGTTTGTTCAGTGTATGACTCCATACATCCGGACGATATCAGATTGGCAAATGAAAGTTCTTAGATGAGCTACATGTGAATAACTATTCCTAGAGCCCGAATTGGGCTAAGCAGGATGGAAAAGTAATATAGAAATCTAAATATAGAAACTTGAGGAAGAAAAAGTTTTTCCTAAGCTCTTTAATCTGCCTTATCCCCAAGGCCTTCTCTTTACAAGAGCTGTGGGAAAAAGACAAGGTGTAACAGATTGAAACTCTATCTTCTAAACTGGGGAATTAAAAATCATAGTTTATTCTGTAATCCTCAATTTAAACTTTTAACAGCCTTAAAATAAGGGTGGTTAAGAATCCTGTTACCAAATATCAACAAGTGAAGAAAAAGTCTTTGAAAGCTATAGAAAGATCTTTAAAAACAGTTTTCCAGAACCTGGCAGTCAATGCTTTTAAGATTATTTACAGTTTATAATTTTAATAAAGGAGTTTTGGCCTCCGGTAAAAGAAAGACAGAGGCATTCCTTGCATAAACTATAATGGTTTTGATTTTTTTTAGCTTAAGTGTTATCTTCCTAGGTTTATGAAATACTGTTGCAGTTGGGCAGTTTGATGTAATTATGAATTCCAAAAATATAATTGGATCATGGTTGTAAACTGATCTGTTAATCTGGGCATGATTAAGTTATGATTAGGGCGTTGACTTGGCTACTTAAGTAGGGCATTAAGCCCCACCTCTTGGTGGGTGGGGAATCGAATATAAAAGGCAAGGCAAAGAATAGAGTTGAAGCAGTCTTTTGAGAAGCAGTTTTGATGTTGGAAAGAAGGCCCCAGGAGAAGAGAAGCAAGCTGTTTGCCTGATCGTCTACAGCTGACCTTGTGGAGGAAACAGGAGCTAAGCCCAGAGAGAAGCAGCAGCCCCCGGAAGAGAGGAACCCAAGAAGCCTGAACCCTGGCAAACGTCGGCAGCCAGTCCAAACACGTGGCAATGGATTTTGGTGAGAGAAGAAACTTAACACTTTATGGCTTGGTATCTGTGGACTTCTAACCCCAAATAAATACCCTTTATAAAGACCAACCGATTTTTGGTATTTCACATTAGCACCCGTTTGGCTGACTAATACAAAAACCAAGTATATAAATTTATTAAATCCTTAAGGTGATGAAAGCTAAGTTCATATCTAATGAAATTAAGTTAAAGAAATGTAGATCTGCCCTCTTTTAAATTAAGTAAATTCCATTGGTTGCTAATTGTAATCTAAAGTAAATTAACCAGTCTATGTGGTTGTGGTCAATTATGGAGAGTTTATAAAAAGCATCTTCTAAACTGAAGCATTTGAATGGCTAGTTCCAGGAAGCTGTTACTAACTAAAAGCCTGAATTGATGTTAATGGCAAAAAGTGACTTCATAGCAGTGAAACCTGCCAGAGGCCACCTCAATCCACATATTCAAGTAGTAGTATCAAAAAAATAATATTGATTCCATTAGGAATCTTTGGTTTTCTTTTCTAAAAAAATGGAAAGTAGTTTTTCCTGTACTGCTAAAGTAAATTACCTGCTACTTAATGTCTTCATGGTAAAAGTGTAAGAAGTAAAATACATTGCATTGTAAGTGTTTAAAAAGTGTATAAAAATCAAAAGATAGACTTCAGTATTTGTCAAATTCTCTTGTGCATTCAAACCAGACTTTCAATATGCTGCAGGTTGCCTCTCCATTTGAGTTATTGGCTAGGTTGGTCACTGACCCCTAAAACACTAAAAGTGTCTACTACATTTCTGGTAGTGCTCCTGAAGTGGATGGAGACTATGTTAGTTTCAAACTCCTGTAGCAGCCAATGATGGCTCAATATAGCCAAATGTACAATGAATGTTGCCTCCAGACTGGCACCGTTTTATAGTGCTGAAGAGTGCTATACACCAGGCCAGTAGAATACTGGAACCTACTTTCCTAGCTTCACTCTAGAGTCAATGGTGCTACAGCATGCTGGCTGTGTGAAAGACATACCAAGTGGATCAATGATCACCAGAGTACTGTGAGTAGAACTTAAACACAATTGGCATTATGTCCTGCTCCCATGGAGAGATAACATGTAAGGTATTGCAAACCAAAAACTTAAATCTACTAATTACAGCTCAAAAAACGAAAACAAAAACAAAAACAAAAAACAAACATATGCATTGAGTAGTACATTAATTAATATTAAGTACTGTACCTATATTCTATTCTAAATATATGCCTGATGATTATAGTTATATCTGTTCTATTCTAGATCATATACAGAGGGACATTGAACATGTTAAAAGTCCTGGTAAACTTCATTTTCTAAATAGTTAATGAATATGCTTAACTCAGGTATCCCTCTAGCTCTTGTTCCAGAAAGTCTTAGAAATTGACTGGAATTCCCATATTCCTTGGCATCCACCCTCTTCAGGGAAAGTAGAAAAGATAAACCAGGAGCTTAAAAGACAACTTACCAAACTGATGCTAAAAACTGGCTTGCCTTGAACTAAATGACTGCCAATTGTACTGTTAAGAGTTAAGGTAAAACCTAGGAAAAACCTAGGTTTGCCCCCACATAAAATCCTGTTTAGACACCCTTATCCTGCTAAGATAAGATTTCCTTTTCAATAGGAAAGCAAAGATAAATTTTTAAGAAAATATGTGCAGTCTCTTGCTTTAACTCCTTCCTTCCTACAGAAAAAAATCCCTAATCGCCCAGACTCTTCCTTTTGGATTCCTGGTCCACAAGTTCCAGCCTGAAGACTGGGTCTTCATCTGCACCTGGAAGGAAGATAAACTAACTTTTAACTGGGAGGATCCATTTCAAGTTTTATTGACCACAGACACTGCTGTAAGAACTGCAGAAAAAAAGCTAGACCCATTACACCCGGGTAAAGAATTTATCTCTACTACCACACCTGGACCTGAAATTCCTCCTTCCTAGACTGTGACCACAGATAAGCAAAACCCTTAACACCTGACCTTCAGATCCTCTAAACTTTAACCCAACCCAACCTGAGTTCCCCTTTACTTCTACTCTTACTCAGCCTTTTGTGTAAACAGTCCCTCACTTACACAACTATAACAGTCACTGAGAGAACCAGCTCGCAAGGCATCCAGCTTGATTTCTGTGCTCTAAAAGGATTCTACCCTTCTTGCAAAAGCCTCGGGGACCAAAGGGCACTAAGCTCCTCCGACAAATATCTGTGCCCAGAATCTAAAGAAAAGAATTGGGAGAGAGACTCATGTTGGGCATGGCAAGATGTTTAGTAGAACACACAGTTCGAAGGTTAGACCTATGCTAACAGCAAAAGGGGAAGTCTGTGTAAAGATAGGAGCAAACTGCTGTACTTATATTCCAAACAACACTGCCCCGGATGGGCCGGTTACCCAAGCCCTGCGAGGTCTCATAGCCTTATCTGAAATATCAGCCAAAAATTCCCGGATAGACATCAACCCATGGAACAGTTAGACTCTCCCTTTTCTGGGCCTTGGTCTCGAATTATAACTATGTTAGTCAGAATCTTTAGTATACTCATTATCTTACACTGCCTAGTCCCTTGTTTTATTTCCCTATTCCAATGAACCATTCAAAAGATGTATGTGATCCCCATGGGGAAAAATGGACAATCTAGACCCATGCATGATGATGCTTACACAAGCACTCACCAAATTCCAAACAACCCCAAAGGAAAATTATCCAGATCTAAAAGAAATGACTAAATTCACATATAATGAGTGGTGTGAGAAGAGTCCAATAAACTCTAAAAAGAAGAGGGGGAATTGAGAGAAATAGACCAAAAGGTGGCCTTTTCTCAAACTGAATTCCCTATTCTCACTTATCTAACCCTCCCACATTCTAGGTAGTCTCTTTTCAGAACTTTTCCTTGTTCCTGCTTATCTAATCCTCCCACATTCTTGTTCAAGTCATTTCCCCAAAAACTCACGTCAGTAAAGGGGATGAACTTGGACACTGAGAATTTACCCTTACACTTTTTGCCTTAGGATTGGGTTAGTTTTCGCACCTAAGATTGTAAGCTCACAACTCCCAGCCAATGCGAGATGGGTAAAGTTGGGGAGGGAGGAAAATGGAACATTGCATCAGGGAAACAATATAATCTTTGTTCTTGCACTGATCCCATGCACTTGCCCACTTCCATTAGCCTGGTGTGTGCCCTTTCTCATGAGAAAGAAGTAAATTACTGCTGCCTCTAGTCCAACTCTCTGTCTTCAAAACTTTTATTTTAAGTAAGTGGTCACCATCCCACTCAATGGCATCAGATTAACAGGCAGGGCTCAATGCTCTCACAAAAACAACAGAGAAAAGGCCAAAAGCTGTCTGAAGGACCTGCTTTGGGGGTCAGCAGTCCAGGACAGTGCCTCACAACTCCAAGGAAGGTGAGGGACATGGAGATTAAGAACCTGAAACAACAAACATGAGTTACTTAGCCCTGAGGTGGCCAGGAAGGGCTCCCCTCCCCCACCAAGAATATATTAATCTGGGGTAAAACCTCTGGCTCACTGCAGCTGACTGAGAGGGGAACAGACATCTTCTTCCTGTAAGCTGTTTCAAGGGTACAGGGAGGGGAGTCAGGGGGCTTTTCTTCAGTGAATTGGCCAGCAAAGCCGCTTTGAATCTCCACTCTGTAGATTCAAGAGAGGAACAGAGGAAAACCAAGAATGAAACACCTTCAAGGAAAGGAGAGCATATGCGTGCCATCTGCTGGATGGTATGGAAATTGCATGGACAAAAACTATTTTCAGTTCTCTCTGTATCCTAACCCCTGGGAGAAAATCTGTACCCCACTACTAAGTCCGTGGTCCGATTTTGATAATTTAAGATGGGCAATTTTAAAGACTTAGAATAAGTCCAGCCAAATATCAAAGAAGACCTGTGTGTGGGGGGAAACACTAGGCAAGAGAGAGAAATTGGCCACCAGAGTAAAACCACCAACATATTCAGATGCCTAGACACCAACAAAAAATTAGGAGCCATACTAGGAAACAGGAAGAGATGACCCAGTCAAAGGAACAAACCAAGTATCCTGAAGAGATACAGGATTTAAGGCAATTAATCAGTGATAATCACACAAATTTCCTAAATCAATTCAAAGAATTTAAAGAAAATATGACTAAAGAAATTAAGGATATTAAGAATACACTGGGTGAGCATAAAGAACAATTTGAAATCCTGTAAAGGAAAGTAGCAGAACTTATGGGACTGAAAGACATGTTGGATGAGATTAAAAATACATTAGAGTCACATAAGAGCAGATTTGAATTGCTCAAAGACAAAATTAGTGATTTCAAAGACAAAACATCTGAACTGGAAAAGACAGGAGAACAGAAAGAGAAGAGAATGGCAAAAAGGAAACAGAGTCTCAGGGAACTGAATGACTATGCAAAATGCACAAACATTCACGTTATTGGTGTCTCAGAAGGAGAAGAGAATGGAAAAGGGCCAGAAAGAATATTTGAACAAATAATGACCAAAAACTTCCCAATCCTTATAAAGAACATAAATATGAATATATAAGGAAAAACCAACCCAAATAGAAAAAATCAGAATAGACCTACCCCAAGACACCTACTATTCAGAATGACAAATATCAGAGATAAAGAGAGGATTCTGAGACCATCAAGAGAAAAGCAATGCATCATATAAACAGAAAATTTGATAAGTTTAAGTGCCGATCTCTCATCAGAAACCATGCAGAAAAGAAAGCGGTATTATGTATTTACGGCACTGAAAGAGAAAAACTGTCAGCCAAGAATTCTGTATCCCACAAAGTTGTCCTTCAAAAATGAGGGTGAATTTAAAGTTTTCACAGGTAAACAGAAACTGATAGAAAATATTACCAGAATACCAGAATTACAAGAGATACTAAAGGGAGTGTGCAGCCTGAAAGGAAAAAACAAGGGTGAGAGATTTAGAGAAAAGTGTAGAAATGATTATTAAGATGGGTAAACTAAAGTGTAAGAAGACAGACAATAGAACCATTGACAACAGAGCTGAAGGACAACTGAATGAAGTAAGTAATGCTTTACGGTAATGACATTGAGTGTTAATGGCTTAAACTCCACAGTCAAAAGACATAGACTGATAGAACAGATTTTTAAAAATGAGCCATCTATATGTTGTCTGAAAGAGACCCACCTCAGATGTAAGGACACAACCAGGTTAAAAGTAAAAGCTGGAAAAAGATATCCCATGCAAATAGTAGCTGGAGTAGCTATACTAATATTGGACAAAATAAGTTTTGTCCAATAAAATAAGGGACAAAGAAGGTTATTATATATTTTAAAAGGGGGGCAATTCACCAAAGAGAAATAATATACTAAATATTTATATACCTAACTTAAGTGCCCCAAGATGCATGATGTCTACACTGGCAAAGTTGAAGGGAGAAATAGATATCTCTACAATAATAGTTGGAGACATCAATACACCATCCTCAGTATTGGATACAACATCTGGACAGAGGATAAATAAAGAAACAGAGAACTTAAATAATAAGATAAGTGAAATAACCCTAACAGATATCCATAGAGTGTTGCACCTCAAAACAACAAGACATACATTCTTTACAAGTGCTCATGGAACTTTCTTCAAGATAGACCATATATAGGTCATAAGGCAAGTCTAAATAATTTTAAAAGATTGAAATTATACAAAACACTTTTACTGATCACAATGGAATGAGGCTGGAAGTCAATAATGGACTGAAAAGGAAAATTCATAAATATATGGATATTAAACAACACATTCCTAAATAATCTGTTCATCAAAGAAGAAATTGTAAGAGAATTCAGCAAATATATTGAGATGAATGATAATTAGAACACAACATATCAAAACCTATGGGACATTACAAAGGCTGGCTGAGAGGGGAATTTATAACCCTCAATGCTTACATTAAAAAAGAAGAAAGAGCTAAAATGGAAGATCTAAGTGCACACCTGGAGGAATTTGAAAAAGAACAGCAAACGAATCCCAAACTAAGCTGAAGGTGAGAAATAGTATAGACCAGAGCAGAAATAAATGAAATTGAGAACAAAATAAACAATAGAGAGAATCAACAAAACCAAATTGGTCCTTTGAGAAGATCAACAAAATCAACAAAACCTTAGTTAGACTGAAAAAGAAAAAAAAGAGATGTAAATAAATAAAATCAGAAATGAGAAAAGGGCATTACCTCTGTAACTGTAGAAATAATAGAGATCGTAAGAGGATACTATGAACAAATTTATGCCAAAAAACTAGACAATATAGGCGAGATGGACAAATTCCTAGAAACACAAAAATCATTTACATTGACCCTAGAAGAAATAGAAGACATCAACTAACCAATCACAAGTGAAGAGATTGAAACAGTCATCAAACACTTCCCAAAGATGAAAAGCCCAGGTCCAAATGGCTTCACAGGTGAATTCTACCAATCATTCAAAGATGATGTAAATCCACTCTTGCTCAAGCTCTTCCAACAAATTGAACAGGTAAGAACACTCCCAAACTCATTCTATGAAGCCAACATCACCTTAATACTGAAATCAGATAAAGATACTATGAAAAAAGAAAATTACAGACCAGCAACCTTAATGAATATAGACACAAAAATCTTTGGCAAAATATTTACAAACAGAATCCAACAACATATTCAAAGAATTATACACCACGATCAAGTGGGTTTTATTCCAGGTAGGGATACAGATACAGATTAATATGCAAAAATCAATAACATTTCTATACAATACTGATGTGCAATCTGAGGATAAAATCAGAAAAAAGAAATCCGTTTGTTATAGCAACTAAAACAACCATATATTTAGGAATAAAGTTAACCAAGGATATAAAGGACCTGTATTCAGAAAACTGCAAAAAATTGCTAAAAGAAACCATAAAAGATTTAAATAAATGTAAGGGCATTCTGTGTCCATGGACTGGAAGACTAAATATCTTTAAGATGTCAATTCTACCCAAATTGATTTACAGATTCAATACAATCCTAATAAAGATCCCCAAAGCTGTCTTTGCAGAAATAAAAAAGCAAAATCTCAAAATTTTTTGGAAGGGTAAGGGGTCTGTAATAGCCAAAAATGTCCTTAAAAAGTAGAACGAATTTGGAAGACTCTCACTTCCTTACTTTAAAGCATATTACTTAGCTATAGTGGTAAAAACAGCATGGTACTAGCAAAAAGACAGACAGATTGACCAATGGAACCATATTGAGAACTCAGAAATAGACCCCCAAATCTACAGCTTTGAAAAGGCTCTTAATCCACCCAGCTGGGCCAGAAAAGTCTATTCAACAAATGGTGCTGGGAGAACTGGATAGCTATATCCAGAAGAAAGAAAGAAGACCTCTATCTCACACCTTATACAAAAACTAACTCAAAATGGATCAAGGACCTAAATATTAAGGCAAAACTTATGAAACTCCTTGAAGAAAATGTATGAAAACATCTTCAAGATCTTGTGGTAGGTGGTAGTTTCTTAAACCTTATACCCAAAGCATAAGCAATAGAAGAACAAATAAATGGGAACTCCTCAAGATTAAGCTCTTCTGCACCTCAAAGGACTTTGTTAAAAGGGTGAAAAGGCAATGGGAGAAAATATTTAGCAATCACATATCCGATAAGGGTCTAATATCCATGGTATATAAAGATATCATACAATGCAACAATAAAAAAAACAAACTACCCAATTTAAAAAAGGGCCAAAGACTTGAAAGGACAGTTGTTCAAGGGAGAAATGCAAATGGCAAAGAAACACATGAAAAAAATGTTCAACATCACTAGCCATTGGGGAAATGCAAATTAAAACTACAATCAGATATCATGTCACACCTATTAGACTGGCTGCTATTAAAAAGTCAGAAATTGTAAATGTTGGAGAGGATGTGGAGAGATAGGAACACTTAATCACTGTTGGCGGGAATGTAGAATGGTACAGCCACTGTGGTGGACTGTTAGGCAGTTCCTAAGGAAGTTGAATATCGACTTGCCATGTGACTTGGCAGTACCATTGCTAGGTATATACCCAGAAGTACTGAGAGTAGTGACATTAATAGACATCTGCATACCGATATTCATAGCAGCATTATTCACAATAGTCAAAAATTGGAAACAACCCAGGTATCCATCAACTGATGGGTGGATAAACAAACTGTGTTGTATACACATGATGGAATAGTATGCAGCAGTAAGAACAAATGAAGTCGTGAAGCATATGATAACATGGTTGACATTATGTTGAGTGAAGCAAGCCAGACACAAAAAGACAGATACAGTATGACTGTGCTATTATGAACTAAATATATTTTGTAAACTCATAGAATTAGTGATTAGACTATAGGTCACCAGAAAGTAGAATGAGAGTAGAGAATGGAAAGTTGATGGTTAATCTGTGCAGAATTGGTTAAAAAGTTGTTTGTAAATCTTTGGAAAGGAAATGAAATACCGAGAGCACATCATCCTGTTTATGACTAGCAGAGTTAATATTTGGGTATGACAGTG
>JAQZBX010048005.1:0-20287 GCA_029593785.1 Cabassous unicinctus | reverse complement strand
GCCACACCCGCTTCCCAATAGAAGTAATTTTAAATGTTCCAGGTCATTGGGTGGTAGGTTCAGTATTTATCTTATTATTAAAAAAAAATAATTTAAAATAAAAGTGGTCCATGTATGGACCATTGATAAGAGTGTTCATCAACCAAGGATTCTGATTAATTTGTTTTTTTCTGCACTTGAGGTCCAAAATAAAAGCAAGAATGAAAGAAACCTATTAGACAGGGGCTTAGCTCACCAGATGTTGACATACCATAATACTAGAAAAATAGACCAATATAACATGAAAATCTCTGCGACAAATCCACATATCATTGGAAGTTAATATATAATAAAATTGTAACCACTAGTCAAGGAAGAAGATATTCACTTAAATAGCTTGTGTTGAGAAAACTGCCTCAAAACATGGAGAAAATTTTAAACTATATTCCTATATTACACTTTATAAAACAGGATTCAAGATTGATTAAAAAATTATGAGAGGTAAAATTATGAAGTTAATAGGCAAACAGACAAAAGATTTTATGTATTTGATCACATTAAAATTAAGGATTTTTGTTCCATAAATATAGACTAGGCAAGGTTAACTGATAACACAATGGAAAAAGAGATTAGTAATATCTAAAACTGACATATATCTGGCATATATAAGGGAACTCCTACAAATCAACAAGTAAAAGACAGCAACTCCAATAGAAAAATGGGCAAAGGATATAAACATTTTACAGAAGAAGAAATCCAGTAGGCCATCAAACATGAGAAGACATGCTCAAAGTCATTAGTAATTAGAGAAATGCACTTTAAAACAGCAGTGAGATTTTACTTGACAGCTATTAGATTGGCAAAAAATAGAAAGCTAGTTAATGCTAAGTGTTAACAGAGATTGGAGGCTATAAGAACCTTTGTACTTTCTTTGAGGGAGCAAAGGACGGTGCAGCCATTCTGGAGATCAGTGTGACACTCCTCAGACACATACCCTGTGACATATCTTAAAGGGACATATAAAAAAGTGTTCATTGCAGTGTTCATTGAGGAGTTGGAGACAATCTGTATCTCTGAGGTAAATAGGTAAAATGTGGAAGTAAATCATGATACTGTGTTGCAGTTAAAGGCAATACATATTAGGTGTATTTGTAGCAACTTTTGTTGAGTAGACCTTAAAAAAATAATAGTGAGTGGGAAAAAAAAAAAGAAACAGAAACCCTGCCAATAAATTAAAAATACAAACATGGAAAACAATCACAGTTTGCAAAAACACGTACAAACGAAAATATGTTTATTAAACACATTAGAATGCCTATGGTGGAGAGGAATGGGGATTCAGAAAGGGGGTCTTCGGTAGTAGAGTCATGAAAAGTTTGAGATTAGTAATCAGAGCTCTAAAAAAAAAAAGCTTCTTACGGTGTGCCAAGAAATGGAATTAATTGATAAGGCACTATTTTCCCTCAAAGTGAATGAAGTTTTCTGTTCATTCCTAGTGTAGGTTGGCAGCCTGGCCTAACAGTAGCTAGCTCTGTTCTCCTAGACCAGGGTTTCTCAACAGCAGAGCTGTTGACATTTTGGGCCAGATGCTTCTTGTTTTTGTGGGGTTCTGTTCTGTGCACTGTACCTCCTAGAATTCAGTAGCACTGTCCCCAATTATGACAGCCAAAACTGTCTGCAGACATTGCCAAATGTCCCTGGGGAACAAAATTGCCCCTAGTTAAGAACCACCAACTCTAGGATCTAAAGCAGCATGAATGTTTACCACTCATGAGACTGATTTTGAGCAGGTATGCCAACCCTACTGGTTACACTGTGAAAAGTTTATCAAACCTCTTTTTATAACTTCAGAGCTCAAATCCAGCCTTCAGGTTAAGAGAAGAGAAACTTAGTCTAAATTAACTGTCACATGGAGCAAGAGATCCTACTTTTTTCTATATCTAAATATCAGGTACTGTTCTTTATAGTAACAGCACAACAATAATAATACTGTAAATTGTTTGCAGTTAAATTTGTTGATGGTTTAAAAAACCATCTGCTATCTCACTACATCTAAAAGATAGTCATGGTAGTGTTTTACCTCCATTTTTCAGATTAGCAAACCAACGTATAGAATCCTTAAGTGATTTGCCAGGACCATATGACCATTAAATTTAAGACTTGTGCCTAAAACTAAAATCTGATTCTTGGTTAAGTGTTCTTTCCACATATTTCTTTTAAAAGCTTCGGGAAATTGTCAGTTTCTTTCATGGTCATTTCTGTTTTTAACCCCCCTGATTCTCCTTCCTTAATGACTTTTCCCCATGTCCTTTCCTTGGATTTTGTCTAATCTTTTCCTTGTTTTTAAGGTACTTTCATATCCACCACCTTTTACTGTCTACATCATCTTGCCTCCCCAGTCTCTCCATGGTTTTCCTACAAACTCAGTGAATGCTAGGGAGGCAGGGATTGAGAGACAAAAGATCTGAACTGGAAGCCTGGCCCAGGCAAACTTGCTTTTTATTCTTTCTGTTGCTCAGTCTTCATCATATATCCAGGGAGTCTAATATTACTTATTCCTTAACTCCCTCAGGGATGTGAGGGGAAGGATAAGTTTATGCCTGGAAAAGTATCTATCCTATTTTTAAAGATCTCCAAGGAGAAGCTTTCATTATCTCTGTCTTTTACCAAATGTGGTATCATTTCAAATCCCTACCTCCTGAACTGTTCTTCCCTCCTAGAATGAATGCATGGCAAAATCTTCTACCTGGATATTTTTAAAAAGTGCTATGGGTTTTTCTCAGACCAAGACATTAAGAGGGCTACCAGAATGTGTCTAGAGAATGCTGACTAAGACGGTCAAGGGCTGTAATTCACATCCTATGGGGGTGGGGGTCGGGGAGGGCCTTCTGTCCTCAGAGTATAATAAAAATTTCTGTGTGATGTATAAATCAGCCTCCTCTGACTCTACCTGGCCCTACTAGGCCTTCCTGACAGAGATCAATTAAGCCTTCCTTGGTTCCCTCACACTGAGTGAAGCACCTCTCCTCTGAACTTTATTTCTTGGCCACTTGGACTTTCTCCATTAAAGCACTTATGATATTGCATTAGTTATTTGTTTTTCCCTAGTAGACTTAAGTTTTTGTTTTTCGTCTCTGAATTTCCAGTCTTTAGCATGGCATTCAGTAAGTGACACTTTTGCCTGGAAGTATTAGGAGTGCAGTCATATGAAATGGGGAGTAATTTACCTGTGCATCTCCGAAGGACAACATGCAGTCATATGAAATGGGGAGTAATTTACCTGTGCATCTCCGAAGGACAACAGTAGGACCCAGAGGCAGAATGGACATGAAAGCAGGTTTTTCAGGTGAGCATGAGGCTGTCTAGCACATCTGTTAGTAATGAGATGGTCTGCCTCATGAGGTAAGGATGATCATTTGCTGAGGGTATGGTAGGAGGGAATTTTCAAACAAGTTTCTGCCCTGTAGAGTATTCCAGCCTTGTGTAGGGTTTTGCCAGGTCACAGAAACTAAACTGAATATATCTGGTTACTGGGCCTCTTGATAACTCTTCAGATAACTGAAAGTGATAGCCATGTTTTCCTGTGATTTTCTCCAGGCTTAATATCCCAGTGCATTCAGCTGTTCCTTATGTGATTTAGTTTGCAGTTCCTTTGTAATCCTGGCTGCCCTCTTAAGGCCATGCTTGGGTTTTTTTGTTGTTATTTTTAAAAATTGTGCTAACATATATACAATGCAAAATTTTACATTTTAACCACTTCCATGTGTACAATTCAGTGATATTAATTACATTCCCAATATTATGCTACCATGACCCACCATCTATTACCAAACTTTTTCATCACCACAAACAGAAACTCTGTACCCATTGTGTAGTAACTTCCTGTCCCCCCACCCCCACCCCCACCCCCATAGTCCCTGGTAACCTGTACCATACTTTCTATTAATTTCTTATTCTAGGTATTTCTTATAAGTGAAATCATACAATGTCTGGCCCTTTGTATCTGGCTTTATGGTTCATCCATGTATCAGAACTTCATTCCTTTTTATGGCTGTATAATATTCCATTGTATATGTATACCACATTTGTTTATCTGTTCATCTGTTTATCAGCACTTGGGGTTGCTTCCACCTTTTTATGGCCATGTTTGTTTGTATTCTTTGTTCAACGTGGTCCCAAGACCTTATCCCAGGGCCCCAGGCATGCTTTGACAGAGCAGAGAGCAGTAGAGCTGCTGCCTCCTTCATTCTGGTTATATTCCTAGTTAAAGCAGCCTATGCTTGCCTTGGCTTTTTTGGGTAGTGACTCTGTTGACATGTATTTCCTGGCAATTTGTGGTTAACCTAAACCCCTAGGTCTGTTTGATGTGAACTGCTGTTAAACTATTCCTTCCCCATCCTATTCTTGGGTAGTTGGGTTTCATCGTGTGGTTTTAGTTTTTCATTTCAGCTTTTTGGTTCATACAATGTTAGAGCTAGAAGAACCTAGAAACAAACTATTTTGGGTCTTGCTTATTCTTTTTTTTAAAGATTTATTTTATTTATTTATTCCCCCCACCTCCCTTGTTGTTTACGCTTGCTATCTGCTCATTGTGTGCTCTCTGTGTATGCTCGACTTCTTTTTAGGAGGCACTGGCAACTGAACCCAGGACCTCCCATGTGGAAAGGAGGCGCCCAATTGCTTGAGCCACATCTCATCCCTGCTTGTTGCGTCTCTCGTTGTATTTCCTCATTGTGTCTCCTCGTTAGATCATCTTGTTGAATCATCTTGTTATCTTGTTGTGTCAACTCTCTGTGCCAGCCTGTTGCATCAGCTTGCTGTCTTGCTTGTCTTCTTTAGGAGGCACCGGGAACCAAACCCGGGGCTTCCCATGTGGTAAGTGGGCACCCAACTGCTTGAGTCACATCTGCTTCCCCTCTTGCTTATTCTTTTTCCATGTTCACCCCCTTCTTTGTGCCATTCTCTATCTTTGTATTTTCATTCAAATCATTCGTGAAAATATTGGCCAAAGAGACCCATGGAGCGTATCCCAAGCACCTCCTTCTAGTTGACCTCAGTCCCTTTATCGGTATTTTTTTGAGCTGTGAGTCTCTTACTTTGTTTTACTCCCAGGTCTTATATTTTTCATTTTACACACAATATTCCTTTTCAGCCAAGTAATAGTGAATGATCTCTGTCCCACTACATAGGCTAATGCTGAAGTGATGAGGATTCTAAAAATAAAAAAACACGAAGCATCAGCAAGTAGCAAGGCTGCTAGTGCTCAGGAAGGGACATGATCTAGGAGCTCTTTTCTGACTGTCTTCATGAGTTATAGTTCCTCTGAGATGAAAGGGATCTAAACGTTGTCTAATATCCCTTCACATGGATTAGAAATAATTATCAGATGTTAATTCCATCTCTGCCAACTCACCTTCAGTGATGACAGGCTCTTAACTGAAAAAGGCAACCTGTTTAAATATGGACTATCATTGTTAAAATCTAGCATAATTATCTCAACTGTCCAGCTTTGTGGAGTGGTAAGTTGGGTATTACTATACTATCTTCCACATCAGAGAAGCTGGGAGTCTCCCTCAGTAAATATTTGCTGAATGAATCAGTGAGTTGGTTTCAGGAGAGTCTTCTCTTCAACTTCATATTAACAGATTCAGAGAAAGAAAATTGAATGGCTTACACTCTCTCCTCCACCTAACCAAATCCAAGCCTCCTTCAGAACCAATCAGAACTCTGCCTCTTCCAGGAAATCTTTCCTGACAGCTCCTGCCCACGTTGCTAACTCTCTCCTCTGAACTTCCATCTTGGTCCTTTGTATGATTGCCTAATTCACATATTTATGTCTCAGTCACCCTAAGTCCTGGAGAAGAAGTCAAAGCCAAGGCTTCCCATTACTCTGTGCCTTTCACAGAATTAGTCACAAGTGTTTGAACATATTGAACCAAATGTGTTTACAGAAGTGTTGCCACCAGATGGCACCAGAGTCCCCGCCATTGTTCTGAGAATCATACCTATTTTCAGCTATTTATTGCCAAACTAGCTATTAAAAATGCCTTCCTTGGTGAAGAAGCCTAAATTTATATATTAAGCAAAATACCAATAAGTACTGTAGGAGAAACTTTACCAGCAAACCAAATAAAGAAATTAACCAGGTAAACTTGTAGCTTACTATTTTTTCATACGGTAGACTATTCTATTCACTAGGCCTCTCTGCTCTGCCTCTTGTCAGACACTGGGCTGTCACCTCAACTGCTGCTTTTTTAGGAAACCTGGATTTCAAGCCTACCCAATGGAGAGTGCCTAGATACCTGAAAGTGGCCTCAAATCCTTGGTTACTGTTTTCACTTAATTTATTTTTCTTGGAAAAGACAAATTAAACTTATAAAGAAATTGCTATAATTCTACCAATTTTACTATGCTGATTATTTTGGTTGCCTCATCCCAGTGTTTGCCCCCTTGATTATGTGACTTTATGTAGTTTCGATCATGTGAAGGCATAATAAGTGTTCTCATTTACTGAGTGCTTACAATGAATATGCACTACACTTGTCTATGTATGTCTACACACACTAATTCCATTCAGACATATATTGAATGCTTACATTGTAGATACTGTTCTCACTGCTTTTCATGCAGTAACTCATTTAGTTCATACAATCTTATGATGATCATAGATACTGTTAACCCTATTTTACAGTTTGGAAACTGAGGCTGATCAGGGTTGAGTGACTTGCCTACACAGTAAATAGCTGTATTGGGATATCTAGATGTCTCTAATTATAAAACCTGTGGTCATTTCACTATACTGAGTCATTCCATTTTGTTTGTTCTTCTTTAATAATTTCTATTTGGACTTTTGGAAAGAGTCTGAAGGTTAATAAAGTCATTAAAAGAAGGATTTGATTTGTGCCTTTCTCTGCTGTTAGCTCCTGAGGACCAGGGACTAGAGACTGTGTTTATTTCTGTATTCTTCTTCCTGCTAAATGCAGAGTAAATACTGGATCGATGAGTAACTGAACTCTGCCTCCACTCTCCCAGGAATTCCAAGGTCCAGGGCTGCTTAACAGAACCTTAATATATTAGAACTGGAGGAGTCTGAGAAATCAATCCTTCTTTCAAGGAGAAAGGACCTCCTTAGGTCCTTCCTAGATAGAAGCAAAACAGAACTAGAACCCTGGCTTCCTGAACTTCCACTTGACCATTTTGTTTCAAAGAGCCTTATCCTGTCCCTAAAGTCCTCTCTCAGTTTCTTTTATCATGGGAGTTTGAGTAACTTCTTTGTACCTTAAAATTTCAAGACTGAAGGTTATAAAACAAGGCAAGGTTGTTCATTTGTTTTATACTAAAGCCAAGACTTTCTTTTGCCTCTCACCTCACCTAAAATATGCAGAACTTTATTTAGCTCATGTAGAGAAAATTATCTTGACCTCAGATTCTCCCATAGAGCATGCTGGATTGGTAGAGGGTGGGAAAGTGGTTGTTAGGGGAGGCTGGTTGTTTTTATGCAAGGGCTAACTTTTTTGAAAAGCTGGAAGGAGATTGTATTAGTCTGCTAAAGGGGTGCTGATGGAAAGTACTGGAAATCTTTTGGCTATTATAAAGGGTACTTATTTGGGGTAAAAGCATACAGTTACAAGATCCTAGAGAGTCCAACTCAATGTTGCCTTCTCACCAAAGTCTTTTGCCACGTGTTGAAATAAGATGTCCGTTGATCTCTGCTTGGTCTTTCCTTCCTGGGCTTCCTCTTCCTCTTAAGGCTCCATGGGCCCAGCTTCTTCTGATCTCAGCTGTTAGGCTGGCATAGGGCTTGTCTCTCAGGGCTTCCTATATCAGTCTCTGGCATAGAGCTCGTTTCTTCATAGGCTTTCTCAGCTGAAACAGGCGAATGGCTCATCTCTCCCTGGGGCTGCAGGATCAAACATGACAGAGCTCTCTTCCTGTGTGTCTTCTTGAGTGTCTGTTTATTTAGGCCCACCAGGAGGCAGGGACTCAACCTGAGTTACACCCTGTTATTGAATCAAAGCCCTAATCTTAACGGGTAATTTAATCAAAGACATCTCAGCTGAATCTAATACAATCAAAGGGTATCACACCCAGAGGAATAGATAGTTTACAAACAATCTTTCTCTTTTTGGGATTCATAAATAATCTCAAACTGCCAAAGAGACTAGGAATTCCTGCTGTCTGTCAGAGAGGACAAATGTGACCAGACCATGTACCTTTAATTCTTCTCTAGTGTCTGGGCCTACTGTCTTGTAAACATCCTGTAAGCCTGTTAAAGCAAACAGTGTGAGAGCCAAAGATCTTGCAGCCCTTCGTGCTATACTTCACCTTCTTCTTCCCCCTTTTCGTATCATGATTCTGGTTGCCCTGTCTCTAACATTGAATAATCTGCAGTTGTTTGTGTTTTTTCTTGGTTCTGCCTTTTCCCGGTACCTCCGAGAGTGACACCTGGAGCATTATTTGGGTAGCCATGTTTACTATATCCTTGTGCTTTTTCTATAGGGTGAAAATATTTTACAGTGTTTCAAAGAGTCAATTGTGAGTTTCTATGCAGTAGAATTGGTATGAGGGCTACCTTATGCACTAACCAGTAGCTAGTCTAGCACCCTTGGATATACAGAACTGGAACCCTAAAGTAGAGTAACTCTGGTCACCATTTTCTTCTCACTGTCTTTTTTTTTTTTTTTTTCATCTGTAAATGATAACACAAGGCTTTTTCTTGCCACAGTACAATCTTATAAGAGAATGGTGACTACAGACAACTAAACACCAAAAAGCTGTGTGTCCAGTACAGTTGTCACCAGTCACATGTGACTATTGAGCACTTGAAATGTGATTAGTCTGCTTTGAGGTATGCTGTAAATGTAAAATATACATATCAGATGTCAAAGACTTCATTTCCTCTGTATAGCACTTAAAAAAATTTTTTTTTATGACATCAGGAAGAAAACCTCCATTAGGTGCCACTTATCTTTAACATCTTTCTTTTTACACCTGCTATTCACCTGAGAAGAGTGATACCTAGTGAAATCAGGGTAATTGAAGGAGGAAGGTAGGAGGTGACAAGGAGCAGAGAACTGGTGACTACTCCAAACTTGTGTCTTAGAATCAGAATTGGGTTTTTTTTTTTTTTTTTTTTCTTTATTTAAGGCAGTACCAGGAATTGATCCCAGGACCTTGTACATGGGAAGCAAGTGCTCAACCACTGAGCTACATCCACTCCCTAATGAGAGTTGGTTTTTCCATTTGTTTGTTTTGTTTGTTTTCTTTTTAGGAGGTACAGGGGATCGAACCCAGGACCTCTTACATGGGAAGCAGGTGCTCAGCCACTTGAGCTACATCTGCTCCCCCGTAATTGTTTTTTTTGCATTGAATCTCTTTAGCTAACAGGTCTGAGGTAAAGATCTAAAGAAGGAGAAAGTAAAATAGGCACTCTTTATTACAGGAATGTGCCTCCCTCTCAGGGTTCCAGTCCTACTTTTATTCATTTATACATATTTATTGAGGACCTATCATGTGCCAGACAATTTCCCAGCACAGAGGAAACATATATGACCTACTCACTGTCCTCAAGGAGCATACATTTAACTACAGAATGAATTCAAGTCCAGCTTCATACCCTAGATAAGTGCTGTAATTGTGGTAGAAAAGAAAACACCTTTGGAACTAGAAAGTCATGACCAATTCGGCCTGGGAAGGAGATTGAGGACTTCATGTGTCTTGAATGTGGTATTAGTAGGCAAAAAGGCAGGTGGAAAGGATGTTTTAGCCTGAAGGGGTCAACTTGACCAAGGACATGGAGAGTGGTAAGAGGTGGCCTTCAAAATGGTAGTTTAGGTCCACATTGTGGAGGAATTTCACTATCTGGCTAAGGATCTTGGGTTTAAATCCGAGGGTTTTAAACAGGACAATGACATATTCAAGACTGGGTGTTAGAGATACCATTCTAGTAGAATAGATTATAGGGAGAGACACTGAATGCAGGGAGACTAACAAAGAGGTTGCTGTGGTCAGTCAGGCAGGAGACAGTAAGGGCTCAAATGGAAAGAAAGATAATATCCAAGAGCCAGTTGAATGTGGGATGAAAGGGAGGAGACACACATGCTCACAGGTTTCTAACAGTAATTATTGAGTGGAGATACCTTTATCCAAAATTTGAAATGTAGGAGAGGATTCGGCTGAAAGGGAAAACCAAGATGCATTCTGGGATTGTGGATAGAGTGCAGAGGGAGCTGGCTAGAGCTGAAGTGCTTGTGTTTGTGTTTCAGATGGTGACCCTCTTTCAGATGTGGGTTGTCCCCCTCTATTTCACAGTGAAGCTGCACTGGTGGAGGTTCCTAGTGATCTGGATCTTGTTCTCTGCCGTCACTGCTTTTGTTACCTTCCGAGCCACCCGAAAACCTCTAGTACAGACAACACCAAGGTGAGAGTTTAGTTAGTGGGGAAGAGCGTAGATTTCCTGAGACTAACTGGTTGGGATGCATTGATGGAGGGTGAGTTTAGACTGAAAAATAATTGCAGTTTTTGTATGCCAAGATTATTTATCCTGGGGCTCCTCCAAAATAAGCTCATTGGGAGATTCACCCCCTATTCATAGATAAAACCCTCAGAATATTTCCCCACAGGTTACTTTATGGTTTATATCAAAAGAAAACAAAATAAAAAGCAAATGCTAGTGATAATTATGGTTTTATTTTAAATGTTATTTTCTTCTCTGATCTATGAATTAGTTTGTTATATTCTCTCATAGTACCTGGTAGTTTTCCTTCATAATTTATAACTTATTATAATTTATAACTAAACATTTTGAGTGTCTAGCTCCCCCATTAAATATGACTATGAGTTCAAATACCACCTCTTTGTTGTTTGTTACTATATATCTAGGTCTGAGCACAGAGCCTGGCACATTACTATGGATTACTTTATGAATTTTTATTGAATGAGTGACTTCCAGTAAATTTGCTGATTTCCAACCAACAATGTTAACTTCGTGGGACACGAAACAGCCACTGCCTGTATAATTCTTTGCATTTTATCCAAATGCATTTCTTGTTTGGTTCCTCCAGCCAGCTTGTGAGGTCATTTAAAATCTATATTTGACAGAAAAAAAGATTTTTCTCATTCATTCAACAAGCAACTGCTATGTGCCAGGCCCTGTGCTCAGCACTGGGGATACAGAGCTGGATAAGACATGGTCCCTACCCTTAAAGAGTACTCAGTTTAATGGAGGAGACTGAGAGAAAGCACCTCTTGCAATTGGTAAGTGCTGTGAGAGAGGTATGCACAGGTCTAGGAGACTCTAATAGAGGAACTGGCCAGCCTCAAATTTGTGACCACCTGATCCAAAGTCTCCCATATTGAAAACTGTGCTTTTCCCCATGCCTTTTATGCTCTGCTTTACTGCAGGCCTTTCCCTGGTCTTCTGAGTTTCATTGTATAAAGTTCATCTTTCAAGTGGAATTGGTGATCCAGAAGTCCCTCTCTGGCTGCAGTAATTTACTTTAGGCATTATAAAAGATACAAGCTCTGGAGCCAGATGAATGTGGATTGGAACCCCCAGTCTTGCCACTTCTTGAATGACCTGTGTGATCTCACTTCTCTGAGCCTCAAATTCTTCATCTCCCAAAATGGGTTAATTCCTATCTCACATAGGGCAATTATGAAGAAAAAAGTGCAGTAAAACATGTTAAGAGTCACTAAGTAACAGCGTCAACTTCTAGTCAGTCTAGTTTAAATGACTGAAAATGTGCCTACAACATGGGGGTGGGGGAGGATTATAATAACTAACATTTGATAGAGTTTTACAGTTTCAAAGCATTTTCATAAACATCCTCATTAATTCATTCAGTAGTATTTAGCACATGGTCTCTGTACAATCCAGTGAGAAAGGTGGTGTATTAGTCAGCCTAAGGGATGCTAATGTGAAAAACCAAAAATGGGTTGGTCTTTATAAAGGGTATTTCTTTGGGGTAGAAGTCCACAGATACCAGGCCATAAAGCGTTAAGTTTCTTCTCTCACCACAGTCCATTGCCACGTGTTAGAGCAAGACAGCTGTCGGTGTTTGCCAGGGTTCAGGCTTCTTGGGTTCCTCTCTTCCCGGGGCTGCATTTCTCTCCGGGCTTAGCTCCTGTTTCCTCCACAAGGTCAGCTGTAGACGATCAGGCGAACGGCTCACTTCTTTTTCCTGGGGCCTTCTTTCCAACATCAAAGCTGCTTCTCAAAAGACTGCTTCAACTCTGTTCTTGCCATGCCTTTTATATTTGAGTCCCCACCCACCAAGGGGTGGGGCTCAATGCCGTACTGACGTGGCCCAGTCAACGCCCTAATCATAACTTAATCATGCCCAGATTAACAGATCAGTTTACAAGCATGATCCAATTATATTTTTGGAATTCATAATTACATCAAATTGCCCAACTGCAACAGGTGGCATGGATTTTCTCTGTTTTACAAATAAGGAAACTTGTCTCAGAGAGGTGATATGACTTACATGGGGTTACCCAGCTAATAAGACTACACTTAATCCAGCTTAATTGTTGCCTGACCTGAAATTCCACATCCTTTCCACTGTATCTCACTCCCATTTGATCAGTGCATACCATGGATAATGGCACTGTGTGTGGTCCTTTAGGGAAGGTTTGAGGCCTTTTCCTAGCCTATGAAGCCATCACCCATGTTTAACAACAGGGTGGCACAGGCAGGGCCTTGAGCTTCTTTCTTGGGGCCCAGCAATAACCTAGTTGACTCTCAGGAACCAGGCAGGCTTGTACCTGCAAATGGCTAAATTGTTTATAGCTCTCATCATAGGCGGTGGCTCCTTATATCAGAGACCTGCCCCCATGGCATTTAAAAGTCTCTGGTGCGTTCAGGGAATCACCTTTCTTCCTCTGAACCTATCTAGAGTCAACCAACCAGATTCCATGTTGCTATTCATTGGATTCTGGGGAGCACAGCTTCTCCTTCAGGAATATTGACTAACCTCCCTCCCATGCTCCCACATACATCCAATTCAATTAAAAATGTACTTTGTTCAGCCCCCCCCTACCCCGAAAAAAATCATTTCAGAAGCAAATCCATTAGAGATCACTCCTTTCATTATTGGCCTGTGGATAGGTGCAAAGCTGTATTCAGACTAATCAGGCCCAGGTACAAAAGCCTGCAGCTAATTCTACCTCTTATTCATCTTTTCTTGAATTCTCTTTGCTGGCAAGAATAACTTGCTTTCCCCACCTACTCCTTTCTGACCATAGCTTTATTATTTATCACTTACTTGTCCAACTAAGCTAAATTTGGCCTACATACTTAGATGACATAGCTGTCTGAGGTCTTCTGTGCTCTTTGTTTGAGGCTGAAGCCTCCTTTTGGGATCTCTTTTCTTCCTGTGGTCCAAGATCTGGAATATACAAAACACTTGCTCTCTGTTTTGTGGAGGTGTTTCTATGATTAAGTGAACAGCTTTGAAAAGTAGCTGAATTTGCTCATTAAATCCTAAACAAAGAGCCTGATGTCCTCATCTGATGTGAGGATAAGGGATTCTGTTGGTCCAGAGGCCCCTGAGGCCAGAGCTTCTATGTCAGCTCTACTAACCTTTTTTTCCTTTCTCCAGGTTGGTTTATAAGTGGTTCCTGCTGATCTACAAAATCAGCTATGCCACTGGCATTGTTGGCTACATGGCTGTCATGTTTACTCTCTTTGGTCTTAACTTATTATTCAAGTGAGTACCTTTGCTTTTGCTTTTTGCTGGTCTTTGGGTAGGAGGGGCTGGTAAGTTATACTTTGCTTCCTTCTGCAAGTCTTGAGTATTAACAAAGAGGACGTGACACCCAGGATAGGGAACCTGGGTTGTGGAAAGATAGAATGATTGTGCTGGCAAAAAGCAAAGAATATCTGGTTGTATTTTCCAATAACTTATTTTTTAATGGAAAAGACAATGTAACAACAAAAGTAAGAATAATTATAGTCAGTCACCCATAACTCCATCACCCTAACAACCATATTTCTTGTCCATGTGTATATTATTTATTGCAATGTCCAATCTGCAAGAGTGGTATTACATTCAACTATACCAGGGGTTAGGAAACTACACCCCACAAGCTAAATCTGGCCCATCACCTGTTTTTTAAATTAAGTTTTAAAAAACAGAACACAGCTATGCTTCTTTGTCTATATATATAGTCTCTTGCTGTTTTTCTGCTAATACAATAGTGTCAAGTAGTTGTGACAGAAGCCTTATGGGCTGCAAAGCCTAAAATATTTACTATCTGGCCCTTTACAGAAAACATTTGCTGACACCTGGACCTGGACTAGAGAGTTGAACTCTTTTGACTATTGTTGGCTACACCTGGCAACAGATCCACATAGAAGGATATAAGACAGGACACACAGCAGTGCTTGTAGGGGTCTTCACAGTAGTCCCAGGGTACCATGACAGCCAAGGTGTGTGGGAATGAAACTGCACAGATGGATGTGGGAACCACCTTGGCTTAGAAGTCCCATGCCCCTGAAGGGAGACATGCATTTTCAAGAATGCACCATACTTAGGGAAGTCAAAGGCTATTTCCCACCAGACATTTATCGATTATTCATAGTTTTCCCAAACAGATTTGGCATGCTAGTCAAAGATCACATTTAATACATAAACATTGTTGCCTTGTAACATAGCTGACTCTCAGCCTTTGTCAGGTTTCTAAGGAAGCAGTTGTAGGAAGTTAACCCATCAACATTTAAGTCCTACCTCATTATTGGGCACTTAGGTGGTTTTCAGTGTAGTACTATCACAGATAACACTGCTGTGTTGCTTAGGGTACATTCTTAGGAATGGGATTTTGGCTCTTGGTTCATATTGTCTTCTGTGCTCTTTGATGCTGAAGCTTTCCAAACGATTTTAACCATATCATAAATTTACCCACAATTGAGACAGAAGCCAAGAAATCTTGGACTCTGGAACTGGAGGGTACAGTGAGTAGATGGGGCAGAAGAGGCTGGAAATGTGGCTTCTTGTCTGAGGTGGTGGTGGCTATGGGCTATGGAAGATGAAGAATCCTCAGCCTGGAAAAGTACTGAGGCTTAAGGGATTTAGGTTTCAAATTTCAGTTCATGGAAGGGATGACCACTGGCCTCTTCCCCAACCTAGGACACTGTAGGCAGAAGTCTCTTTGAAACTTAAAATGAGTTTATTTTAGAACAAGTAAAAATAAGTCCTACTTAATATAATGAGAGGACACCCATAGAATTCTTTCTTCCAGGGGTAGTACAGTCTGAAAGAATAAACAAGCTCCTGAAAGGTTTGGAGGAATCCACCAGTATAGAGTCTTAACATCTCTCATTAAAGAAAACCAAGATCTTTTCAAGTAGTATTTTCCTAACCTATGTGGTGGGAAAAAAAATCAACATTCTGCATTATTTTTAAGATATTTCTTCTGTAATTACTATTTCTTTTTATCTCCCTAAATTATGCAAGGAGGAAAACATATTTGAGACTCTTCACCATTTTTTATGCTACTGATTAGGTTAATTGGTATAAGATCAATCCTGTTTAGTCAGTGGGTTAAATATTACAAGGGTGATGAGCAAATGAAACTTAAGAATACAATTTACAATTTTAAGTGAACAATTCTTTGTACAAATATTTAAACAAATGTTTCCTGTAATAAACATTTATAGACTCAAGGTTGCAAGTTTTTAGAATTGTTAAATGAATCTCCTAATAATACAGGAAAGATTTTTATCCTTCCTAGTAATAGACTTGGACCAAAATTTAACTTTGATAATACAGAATGTGTATAGCTGTAACTTAAAATTTTATGGTAAATGGTATATAAAAATATTTACTAACTTTCTTACCTTTTTTTCATAATCTGTGGTTGGCAAACATTTCCCATAAATGGCCAAATAGTACGTATTTTAGGCTTTGCAGTCCAAAAGGCAAAATTTACGATATTATGTAGGTACTTATATAACAAGAGAGAAAACTTTTGTCCTGTCCCACCCTGTTTGCTTGGAGTAGCCATCCTGGGTGGTGTGCATGATTCATGTTTAGTTGCCATCAGCTGAGACAGTCTCAGAAGGAGGGGCCTGACAAGGTGGCCACATTTTCACTCTCTGCTCCAGTGACACACAGATCCTGGTGTGTCCGTTTCTCCTTCTGGAGCATTTCTCCATTTCACCTTGGGTAACTGGTTGGAGATGAAGTAGCTCAGTGAGTTGCCAACTTCCAGACTGAAATTCCACCACTTGGTGCTCAGCAATACCCAACATGTAGGTGACAACCGGTGTGAGTCTTGGACAGCTTGTGAGGATGGCACTGGGAACAGGGTGGGAAACAGGGGCAGAAGAAGATGCCCTGGCTTGGTCCCCACAGCTCACAGTGCTAGCCTGCTCAAGCAGTACCCACAGGCCATATAAAAACAGGCAGCAGGCCAGATTTGGCAGTAGTTTGCCAACCCTGCTCTAGCCATGAGCCTTCCAGCTTTAGTCCCTGCCTTGTGTGTGTCCCAGAGTAGTAATCCAAAGCAGTTGTGTATCAAGTCAGGCCTAAATGACCATGTTGCTTCCCTTACAGGATCAAACCAGAAGATGCCATGGACTTTGGCATTTCTCTCCTTTTTTATGGCCTGTACTATGGAGTTCTTGAGCGGGACTTTGCAGAAATGTGTGCAGACTACATGGCATCTACCATAGGGGTGAGTTCACCTGGGCTCTAATACTGCCTCCTGCCACTACCAAAGAGCTCAAGATAGTATTATTTGTATGAGAAAAGAGAAAGGCACTGATGGATGAAAGAAGCTATACAAAATCCTTCATGTTGTGGATATGCATGGAGACTGCTTCCTTAAAACTTATAGGCTAAATTAAGGATTTTGATTTCTAGGAAGCTTTTGAAGTATTCTAAGAGAATAATGTTATCAGGTTTATATTTTGTAAAGATGATTCTGACTGCTGTCTAGAAAACAGATTGAAGAGGGTTCTATGGATTAGAGTGGGACATTTACAACTATTTAAGAGACAATTGTAGTAGTCTAGACAAGATGAAGGTAGCTTGGATAAGGGTAGGAATGATGGAAATGGAGAGAAGCGGATGTATTTGAGGAATATTTTAGAAGTAAGTTTAACAGAACTTGGTGATGTTTTAGTTCTGGAGACTGAAGGGAAAAATATGAAGGAATCAAAACTAACATCTATATTTCTGACTTGAGCAACTGATTGGATGACAGAAGAGAAAGGCAATGAAGGATGAGATAAACCATCTGAGATGTAGGTGGTATAAATGAAGACTCCTTCCTTAAATCTTGGAAATCCAGATCTCACATATACCCTGGAATTTTTTTTAACTCTAGGGCCGTTATAGGAAAGAACCACCAGGATTTGTAGGAACCACCAGAGAAACCTAATTTTGTAGTTCTCTTCATGGAGAGAGGAAATGCGGCAAGAGGACTAGGTAGAGACGATGGAGAAATTCTTTAGGCTTAAAATATGGCTAAAGTAAAAACCAATGAAAGAGACCCAAGCTTATTGTTCAAGTAGATATCTCTAATTCCAGCTTCAGCAAGAGACCTGGTAGAAAAATTTCTTTTTGTGATAGGGAGTGCCTCAAACAGGTTTTATTCACATACTATACAGTCTATTCAAAGTGTACAATCAGTGGCTGTCAGTATAATCACAGAGTTGTGCATTCATCACAATTTTAGAACATTTTCATTGCTCCAAAAAAACATCCCATAACCCTTTCATCCCCAAATAATTGACACTTAGCATTGGTGTATTATCTTTGTTAAAATTGATGAAAGACTATTATAATATTACTATTAACTATAGTCCATAGTATGCATTAGTTATATTTTTTTCATATACTGGCCTCTTATTAATTCCTTGTAATAGTGGCATACATTTGTTCTAGTTCATGGAAGAATATTCTTATATTTGTACTATTAACCACAGTCATCATCAACAACAGAATTCACTATGTTACACTGTCCCAAGTTTTATCCTATAGCTTTCCTTCTAGTGACACATACATACACGACCTTAAACTTCCCCTTTCAACCACAATCACATCCATAAATCAGTGCTCACAATAATATGCTACCATCACCTCTATCCATTTCCAGACATTTACAATCAACCATATTAAAAATTCTGTGCAAATTAAGCACCACCTTCCCATTCTCTACCCTCATTCTATCTCTTGGTAACCTTTACTCTAGATTTTAACTCCATGAGTTTACTCATTGTAATTAGTTCATATCAGTAAAATCATGTATTTGTTCTTTTGTGACTGACTTATTTCACTCAACATAATATCCTCTAGGTTCATCTATGTTGTCACACTTATCACGGCTTCATTCCTTCTTACAGCTGAATAATATTCTATTGTACATAAACACCACATTTTGTTTATCCATTCATGGGTTTCCATCTTTTGGGTTATTTCCATCTTTTGGCAATTGTGAATAATGCTGCTATGAACATCCATGTGCAAATGTCTGTTCGTGTCCCTGCTTTCAGTTCTTCTGAGTGTATACCTAGTAGCCAGATTGCCCGATCATATGGCAATTTTATATTTAGCTTCCTAAGGAACAGCCAAACTGTCTTCCACAGTAGCTGCACCATTCTACCTTCCCACTAGTAGTGAATAACTGTTCCTTTTTCTCCACATCCTCTCCACACTTGTAGTTTTCTGTTTTTGTTTTTTTTTAATAGTGGCCATTCTAGTAGGTGTGAAATGATACCTCATTGTAGTTTTGATTTGCATTTCCTTAGTAGCTAGTGATGTTGAATATCTTTTCATTTGCTTTTTAGCCATTTGTTCTTCCTCTCTAGAAAAGTTCAAACCCAGCTCTTGATTCCTCATATTCTTTTTCCCTTTATTGGTTCTCACTAGTTCTTGTGGTAACTCCTCCATGCTCTCTCATTAACAGTCAGGCCCAAGGAGAAACAAAGGTACATCCGTCTGCCTCTTAGCACAGGGTGGTAAGGATCAAACAGTCACAGAGGACTTTATTGAAGGGTTGAGGATGATAGCAAGTGTCTTAGTTTGCCAGACCACTAGGACAGATACCACACACTGGGTTGGCTTAAATAACAAGCATTTATTGTCTGATGGTTTTGAAGGCTATAAGTCCATAATCAAGGCATTGACAAGGCCATGCTTCCTCCCTGAAGTCTGTAGCATTCTAGTGCTGATTTTCTGCAATCCTTTGGGTCTCCTGGCTTACATCTCTGCCCCCCTTCACATTGTGAACTCTCTCTCCTTGTGTCTGCTCTTCTAGTTTCAGCTGACTTTTTTTTTTTTTAAAGATTTATTTATTCCTGCTACCCCCCCACCCATTTATTTTGTGCTCGCTGTCTGCTCTCTGTGTGTTCTTCTGGTCTGCTTGTCTTCTCTTTAGGCGGCACCGGGAACCGATCCTGGGAACTTTAGGAGTGGAGAGAGGCTGCTCAATCTCTTGTGCTACCTCAACTCCCTGGTTTTGCTGCGTCTCTCATTGTCTCTCTTTTGTGTCTCTTTTTGTTGCGTCATCTTGCTGCGCCAGCTCTCCGCGCAGGCCAGCACTCCATGCAGGCCAGCACTCCTGCTCGGCCAGTACTCTTGCATGGGCTAGCACTCTGTGCGGGCCAGCACTCCGTGTGGGCCAGCTCTCTGTTCAGGCCAGCTTGCTTTTCACCAGGAGGCCCCGGGAATCGAACCCTGGACCTCCTATATGGTAGATGGGAGCCCAATCACTTGAGCCACATCTGCTTTCCTCAGCTGACTTTTGACTTCTTCCCATTTGGCCTTCTCTTACTGTCCGAATTTCTTCTGCTAATAAAGGCCTCCAGTGATATGGATTAAAGTCCATCCTGATTCAGTTGGGCCACACCTTAACTAAAAATAATATCTTCAGAAGGTCCTATTTACAATGGATTCACACCCACAGGAATGCAGATTAAGAATATGTCTTTGCTGGGGTACATAATTCAAGCACACAGTCAGGAAAATAAACTTCGAGTACTGTGTAATGTTGATATGATTTGCCAGGCTACCTACTTGCTTCAATAGGTGACTGGATAAACAAAATGTGGTATATCCATATAATAGAATATCATTCAATGATATAAAGTAGTATCACAAAAAAAGTCTCAATAAATTTAAAACTTAAAATCATCCAAAGTATCTTCTCTAACCAGAATGAAGCTAGAAATCAATGACAGAGAAAGAACTGGAAAATTCACAGATATGTGGAACTTAACCAGTATACTCTTTTTTTTTTAAAGATTTATTTATTTTATTTTATTTATTTATCCCCCCCTTGCTGCTTGTGCTGCTGTGTC